>LS997567.1:9967189-10074689 GCA_000469685.2 Haemonchus contortus | reverse complement strand
TCAGCCTTTGCATTCTAAGACTCCAAACTGGGACTGTGAACTCAACAGGTCTAACCAGGGACTATTCGTGGGGTCAAGTGAGTCAAGTTCTGGGAAATAGGATGACCATCCCTCTTCACCAGTGAAGTTGGGCAGCTGTCGTCGGCACCACTCGCGGGCAAGCTTGGCTCTGTGGGCTGGAGAAGCGTCCTGCTGGGAGGACTACGAGATGTTTCAGAAAACGTAGTCGGATCAATGTTTTATTTAATTTCATTAGTACGCCGTCTGAGTACTAGTCTCGGTCAATTTTCACGCCTGTACCGAAAAAACCACGAGCGGCTTACCCTTGCCAGTGATTTCCTCGAAAAACATCATTTTGCTGTTCTGATAGCAACCTTTTTGTGAGATATTACGCATAGGTGTTTCTTTCCGGAACGCGAACGTTTTGGTTGTTGAGAAATGGCTTTATCGTGAAAGATTTCGTGACCAGAGAAAACGACGAAGGGTTGCGTGTCACCACTCTCGACTTTCTGCATTTTTGGCCCGGCAGTGTCTTTTGAGATCGGAATTGAAGCAAAATTTCTGCATACGATAGGAACAGTAGTGAAGCTTCTGCGTGACATTCTTCCGTCGCGATAACTCCTGTAAGCCGTGCCCGTTGACTTCCTTTTGATGGGTCACCCAGGATCCCGACCGATTAGCAGACAGACCATATTAATAGTCCTATCTTCAGGAACATTCTGCCTTTCTACCTTCCCTGGTTTGTCTCTGGTTCTCTTTTTTCCTGTATCGTTTAATAACCTCCTATACGGTACGGTTATTATAAAAATCCCAAGGAATTTCATAATGCCCTTCCACCTCGCGCGTGTCAATGATCGCAAGTGGCATTGAATGAGCCTCCCATATCTGAAAGATATTGGGAGTTCCACATCAGTAACCATGCATATTGCAAGGAACCCTTCGAATGCAACTAATTAATAACAGGGTACGTGAATTTGATGTTATTTCTACCTTAAAAATTTCTGAATTTGGGCGCCAATAATTTTGGGACACCCTGTACAACGCGGAGAGCCGGAGAGTACTTTGCTCTCTCACAGCACTCGCCTTGCATTTTGACAACACAGTGATGGTATTAACAAGGGAAGGATACTTGGTCGCAGTGGCCATTCAAGATGAGGTGTAACCCCGTAGGTGGTTTCGAACGCTGATTTCAAATCTGTGTTTCAATCTGCGAAACGATTGTGGGAACGAAGTTACGGGACCAATGCCTCTCCTGTGCTATAGCACTGTACCGAACGGATCACCGCGTCGAGCAAGCACAGAACCGTGGAATGGTGGCCTAGCGGCTAGTGCGGTGGACTGGTAGACATAACATCAAGGTTCGATTCCTTGATGCATGCGCTCGTTTTGCTTTTCCATGAAATGCATCCTAAACGGTTGCGAAACGTTTTTGAGCTAATGTTGGGGATCTACAGGGCTCCCTTACGTATTAGGACTCCGGGGAATGGGAATCCGATAAAAAATTTTCACCACTGTTGACCGAATATACACGCCTCTCTATCCCTGACAGTCAAGATGGTGTTTCGAAATCTTCGGCAGCTCTTTGCTTTAACGGCAAACGGCGGTCGAATGACTCATTCGACCATCTCCCTCTTAGGGAAGGATACGGTTCACCCATTCTAGTAATACTGTCCGCGCTTCCGAAGTAGTAATGCAAATTAACTGGCATTGTTGAAGAACTACTGTAGAACAATAGTTTATCGCTATGAGTGCACATATGATTATCCGCTAATTCTTGAGGTAAACGTCTTTTCAAGGAGCCCTTTCATGAGCGAAACGTGGTGATGCGATGGGACATGATACAACGGATGTCCTCGAAACCGTGAATCCACTCACGAATTGTTTTGAATTTTCGCCCTATAGGCCTTAATTGTTGATTAGAAGTGGTATCCAGTGGCAATTACTGTCGTGCAATGGGAATCCCTTATTAATTTTATGATAACTAATCCTTCCAACTTATCCATTCTCAATGAGTACGCACATCGACCCGCTTGTTTGGCACTTGATAGTTGCGGCCTCATAAGAAATCGTAAGTTGTCAATAATAGACTAATTCGAAAGCTCATGCCCTTTCAATTTCCGTAGACGGCACTCTGTCGTGATGATATAGAAAGTGCTATTCATGTTGGAAGAGGCGCGGTCTGTTGGCACTCCAGCTACAGAAGGTTATGGATCCTTCTTACAGCGCCATGCCATTGAAGCTCATGGGCCAGATCACAAATTGAAGGCTACGTTTCACTTCGGAACCTCTATGTCCCCTTGGACGTTCGGAGGCTTCATTCGCGACGTTACGGGTTCATCGTCGCTGTCCTCATCAGGCGACCGCAGAGGATCATTGTGATCGCCTTTCACGGACTCGACATCCACGCAAGGGATGACGGGCTCGTTTTCATAGCATCGATAAGTACGGTTCGGGAGGTCTTCATTCCTAGATGGTGCCCACGTTATGCTGCAAGAGCGAAAGTCCTCCATCAAGTATGATGACACCACCTTTGGTCAAAAGATTTGCTGTTAACATATAGGATAGCTTTTGACGCGATGAATCATTTGGAACCTTCCATCTTGAGACTTCTTGAGCTCATTTTGAGCAAATGTTCAAGATTGCTCTTTTGTTCGAATGTAACTCCACCCTTATTCGGCCGGTGAGGGGCAAAAAAGACTCCCTTATAGACCTTTTCAGCGTTCCTAAATTATGAGGGAGCCCTGTAGATCCCCAACATTAGCTCAAAAACGTTTCGCAAGCGTTTAGGATGCATTTCATGGAAAAGCAAAACGAGCGCATGCATCAAGGAGTCGAACCTTGATGTTATGTCTACCAGTACACCGCACTAGCCGCTAGGCCACCATTCCACGGTTCTGTGTTTGCTCGGCTCGGTGATCCGTTCGGTACAGTGCTATAGCACAGGAGAGGCATTGGTCCCGTAACTTCGTTCCCACAATCGTTTCGCAGATTTGAAACACAGATTTGAAATCAGCGTTCGAAACCACCTACCGGGGGGTACACCGGGGGGTACACCTCATCTTGAATGGCCACTGCGACCAAGTATCCTTCCCTTGTAGGAAGAGTTCAAGAATCGCGAATCGTTGTGCAAAAAGATGATAGGTCACTGATCTTAGCGAATGAGGGAAAATTTTCACCTTACATTTTCGTATTGACCTCGGCCCCGTTTTTCAGAGTGATTAGAACTAAACTTTGCATGCTATAGTGATTGGTTTTTTCTTGGTATTTTTTCTCGTCTTCTTGGTTCTCTTCCAATTTTTTCTCGGAGTTTAGGTACTGCACTTTCCCCTCTTTCAATCAAACAAATGACTTTATTCGAAGAAGTAAATAGAACAGTGAAAGCTGACGTGAATTTTTTGCTTCTTCGCGGTCGAACCACCTAATTTTCGTCAACACTCATGATTCATTTGTGATTGAGAATTTCACAAAAACAAGTATTTCTAAGCAAGCAAAACGTCAAATGAGTTGAAGTGAGTGCGGGTTAGCAACGATGAATTTTATGAGTCAAAAATTAATTACTGAAGGCCTTCACATGGTCGCGCTACCTTTTTTACTAGACACCACTGCATTTTTTTCTGTTAGAGACTGTACAGAATCCCATTTCTGGAATGCGCCTCCTCTGCCTATAAAAGTTGCTCAGTGAAGAAAAAGAAAGGAGCGAGATGTACACAATAACTAGGGGCCCCAACTCATGTTAAAATGCATGTTCGAAGTACAAGAGCCCCTGCTCTGATGCTCCTGATTTCCGAATTTCGATCCAAAGCCGACAGGTTCCTGCGGCATAACAATCTTCTATAATATGTTTTATATTATGACTTTATTACCTACATAATGCTGTGCTGCTCCTATAAGTACAGCTTGAACTTCCCGTATTATTCACAAAACGTGTTAACTGACTCATATCATGTTCATCCAGGTGCTAGTTTGTTGCAGTTATAGGTTAGGGGAAAACTCATGGTCAGGGGGGGGGGGGGGGATGGTTACATACATATTGAACATTCTATGACAGCTCTTTGTACCATACCTCATTATTATTTTCCCATGGGAACGAAAGCATTTGCCCACACTTGACAGCATTAACAGAGTATAAATCACTTTGCTGAAGAGCTTTCCGTAATATGCCCCTGTGCTATGCTTTGAACCAGCTTAGAGGATATTTTGAGTAAAATACCGTTAATCGCAACGGAAAGTTTTCTTGTAGTAGAGTGCGTCTGTACAACGTATTCAGTTGTAGATAACTTCGAAGTTCACTATTTCAGAGTTAATGGCAACGCTAAGCTTAGTAGCCCTTCCATCACTGATGTGAGAGTGAGTCAATTTTTAATAGTGTCCAATCTACAAACGAAATATCTCGCTAAAGATCTGACTGAGAAATAATGTAATTGTTCAGAAGCAGCCGGCGCTAGATTCTTCGTCTGGGACATCCGACGGTTCACTGAATGCCACTTACGGTACTAAGAATCTGGAAGAGAGCGTGTCAATGCAAGTTCCCTTTAAATCAAAATGTTAACCACTTATTGTGCGTTACAGTAGAATCACACAATCTGCTATGTACTCTTGGAAAATTTTATTTTCGTTCTTCTTAAGGTTGGTGAATTAGTGAGTTGAACGGTTTCAGTACTAAAACCGTTGCAAACAACATTAACACTTGAATGATGGAATTAATGTTGTTGCAATTTATCGATGGTGCTGGCTAGCAGTAAATCATATAAAGCGCCTTTGCGGTCGTGTTGAAAAACTGTTCCGTTGAGAGTTCACATGTTCCCATCATGACATAGATTGCATCTATAAGAGAAATTGGCATTACAGAAAACTGTAGCCAGGGAATGTACGTGTGAAATCAGCCCTCGATCTCAACAACCACCGTTTTATCGGCAGGGAGAGGATACAAGGGCAAGGGTCGTCGAAATTGCCTAGAAAATGCGCAACCACTTGAATGGCTAAAACTTAACAATGACTCTGATTAGCTTGATTTGATGTTAATATTGTTTCCAGACTTTACCCCAAAAGCATTAACACCGTTGCAAGGCCGACGATTCTCACTCATCCATTGGGAGCACCATTGATCAACTATCCACGGTTAGGGTTCCTTTATGTTCACTGTGTTGTGTTTTGTATTTTTTTTATATATTAGTCCCACCCATGCTGATATTTTGAACGATCGAAAGTCACTTGCAACCAAATCCGCTTGTTTTATAGCCTTTGTCTTATCTATCAGTTGTTGGCTTTGTGAAAGTGTGTTCAATTTCTTCACTTACCAATTTGAGAATAAGGAAAAAAGGTTGGAGCAGGCTCACGGAATTTCAGGTGCTGGGAGTTGAGTTCCAGTTGGTGGGTCTGTAGAGAAAAAAACCAAAGTAGGTGAAGGAGGTCTTTTTGTCTCATCTACTCTGATTTGCTTGGTTAGAAGTATCAGGAGCAGTAAGGGCGTCGTTTGAAACATGTACTTTATGTTTGGATATAGCATATCAGCAGTTTTCTGCATCGTTATTCACCCAAACTCTAGCTTAACTGTTGTATTATGCTTTTGTGTCATACCTGCAGCCTTACAATAGTCAATTATTTCATCAACGCTGGGACCTGAAGATACTATATTTTTTTCCACATCGATTTCCATTTTTTACTAAACCGGCCTATTGTAATTTTGTGGCGATCTAATTGTTTCGGAGAGTCACGTACTCTGGTATAGTCACTGGTTGATGTTGTCCAATGATCATGTTTCAGATTTCACTTCCCACAGGGCATACCGGTACCCATAGTGGAAAACGATGCAGCACTGCGTCGTGTTTGTCACTTATTTCGCGAACTTCCCAGCGAACAGGTGACATGTCTTTTGTTTCCCGTCGATTCTCATCTTTCATAAATAATACCTCATAGATAAACGTGATACCGCTGTGGTGAAGTAAAGGGATGTGTAGGTGAAATGCATTTTCCCTCTGCAACGGTGATTGTCTGAAGCCGCAAAATAGCTTGAAAAGGCAATTTCGTAGTGAAAGTTGTCAAGTATTTAGTGTAAATATGGAGCCAGAAGGGGCGTACTTCTTCAAACTATGTAGTTCAGTGGAGAGTAACGTCTGTTTTTTCGATAGGTGGTTCAAGACAGAGCGTGCTTGCATTGCGCACATGGTGCTTTGTTTAATCGCTCAATACGCTGACAACACGGAGGGATTCCAGTCGGTGAATTCGCGCGCCACTATCAACCTGTTACGAGCGCGCCATTTTCACGATGGATCATCCCCCGCTGCAAATCAGACAACACAGAATAGGTGTTTTGTCTCAAAAGCGGACCTCAGCCGAAGAGAGTAACTGTGCGCTCAGGAGGTAGCCGGAAAGAAAGTCCTGAAGGAAATCTTCGACGCAGAAATCCATAATGTAAGTGTTTAGAGTACCATTCAAAAGTCTACAAATGGAGATGAACTTTTCGGCTTTCTTCTGAAAAGGGCATATAAAACGCACATTTCGATAATCGATTATGTATGCGCACATTTCTATTTGAACCCTGCTACCGCTCCGATTGAAAGTCGAATGTAAGGATCATCACTAAAACGAGATTGATTATCCTGTGGAAACCTTGTCCTCCTGTCCTTCAAACATTAGGCGATAAATGCGCTCAATTCTAGGCTTGTTATAGGGAAAAGGTTTATCTGAACAAAGGATGATTGGTCGATAATGAGAACCGCCATAAAACCATGAATAGAAAACCGAATACACAAAGGCGGCTCATCAAAAAGTTAGAGTCGTAAATCTTCAAGCTCTGCATTATCCACGCCACCATTCAAGCTCGAGGAACATTCATATGATTCATGATATGTTTTAACCTTCGAAAATATCGGTGTGAGGGTTTCATCGTTACGTTTCATTCCTCGCAATTTATGTGTGGCAATGTGGAACTAGGCGGAATACTATTTTAAATACCGCTAGGTTGCAAAAACGTTCCACGATATCATTTTTTTCAGTGCTCTCTTGCTGATATGTCACGTATATGCGAGGCAGTCAACCTTCCGCTATATTGGAAGCATCCAATTTTTATGTCGCTGACAAAAGGAGAAGTGAGAATTCTCGAGCATATATTGAAATTTCGAACCATTCATATACCTCTTCAGTTGAGCACGGTCTAGGTATAGGCTACAGGCTGTTGAACTCAAGCATGTGTGTGCCATCAGATTCGTTAATCGAACCTGTTCAAATTCTATTTGAGAAGCCTTCACAAACACAATGTAGATGCGCTGAGTAGTTTTTATTTAATTGCTTCTACGAACAACATCATGAGGGCAAAGCGCAAAACCTTATAGTACAAGGAAGCCTGTAAGTGATTTTTTTTAAGTGCATGAGTTAGGAGGAGTTTAATTGGCACATGATGAAAACGGTTCCTGAGTTTTTCCACAAGCATAAACCTGTGGCTCCACAGATAGTATGTGGGACTTTGTTGGGCCGACAAACGGCCTAGACAGGGCGTAGCAGCCAGGCGATTACATGCGACAGCGCACTTATACGGAACCTGCAACCATTCGTCTCTCTTTTTGGTAACAATTTTTTATTCGATGAACTGTGCCGTCATTGATATGAATACGCCCAAGCTCTTTGCGTTACTGCTGCTTCTATCGTTAAATAGCTCACTAGGTGAGGCATGGTCAAAAATGACAAGCAAAGAAAGCGAGATGCGACTTCGAGTAACAATGCCACTGTTGTTCTTTCATCGGACTCTGCCCTTTTTTAGCAGTGATATTCATGGAGGCAATACTTGACGAAAGTCGCTGGTGAAAGGGTGTCGTTCATTTGGTAAAAGTTTTGAAGCTACTCGTTAACAACGCAGTCTTCGACCGATCCGCGGTAACTTTTCTTCGTGGGAACTGGTATTGATGCCAAGCGCGAACATACGTTTCTTCCCCTTCTGTAGCTCAAGATACTTCTCGAACTTAAAATAAAGCTCTTTCGTATCTTGAAATCTATGGAGAAATTTGTAGAAGTACTAGAAGGGAGAAGGAAAACTGAAGACGAAGAAATATTTGTAAAGTATTGGGTTTCAGTCCCGTCGTGCGACGCTAATCGACTTCACAGCTTGGTGGCGTGCCATGACGAGTGTAGCACATGATGAGGCTGCTCGGTACATTTCTTATTAATTCTTATTATTTATTTTCTCAAATTTTGTTTACCCATTGTTACTTCTAGTCAGTTCCTCTTATATTGAGAAGGAATTGTGGTTGCTCCAAGCGCAAACAAATAAGAGCTCAATGTCTATTTCGCTGCCACAGTATTGCTACTACCTCATGGTCAACCGACGAGTTGCGGCGGCTTAATCCGTTTGCGACAGATTAATTCGTCGCAAACTAGCGCTTCGTCATAAAATCAGCTAAAGTACTCCATTCACTCAACTTTTTGCCTCTTTTTCCGGGAAAAAATAAAGTTGAATCTCTTAGCACATAGGATGTCATGTGCTGATATGAAACATCGTAAACCCTCCATCAATTTAAAACTTCGTTCTCAGTTCTCAAAAGGCATGATCCGTGCTGCAATCGGAGAGAGCATAAAGTCCTGGTCAATTTGATATCCTCCGTGACGTAATTCAAGCGTTTTCAGCTGAAAGCAGTGGTACAAAAGCAACATACCAGTTTTCAGACGTTTGCTACTTCTTTCAGCCATGTGTTTCGTATGAAGAGCCTATGATACGCTTGCTTGTGGGGATGTCAGGTTTGCAGCATTATTTTCATGGAGGTTGAAATGTAAGTGTTCAGTACGTGAGGTGTTTCCTGCAGATATGAAAACTCGTAAACTCTCCGCTTCAATAAAAAAACTTCATTCTTAGTTCTCGAAAGGCATTTTTGTCGTCATATTCGAATAAAGCATGGAACCATGTTCACTTTGATATCCTTAATGATAGTATTCAAAAAGTTTCAGCTGAAACAGTGATTTCAATGAACAACGAGAATTTTCTGGTTCACTCCGGTGCTCTTCTTGAGGAACGGGTAGTTTTGTATCCATTTGAAGGCTTCCATTAGGTTATCTGATACTCTGAAAATAGATGGAACAATGGCCTACTAATTGAACCTTGAACTATTGGAACCTCACCATCGATCTCTATTGGCCCATCGCCTTCGCTATTGCCGAGTCCATTCAAAAGTACGCCTGTTGACGATCACGCTATGAGAAGATTGTTCGATTATGTATATCAAGTTAACTTGTACTACCTCAAATCGCAAACAATTTAAATTCTTACCAGTTTGAAACCGCCGAAACGGTGTCAGTGCCTCACAGCTTCCCACTTGATGGGAACTGGGGGCACTGACACCAAGAGTCGGCCGAATTAGCCAGAGCAGCGGACATTGCTTGCCAGCGATGTTGTTTCAGGTTTGCAAGTGCACGATTGAGGATCCGAAACCCCACGAAATCCAGGTCGGGTGCGAGCATGAGACGCAAGCACGCCCTGTGCGCCATTGGCCGGCTCAACTTGAACATTTCAATAAACCATTTAATAGCGGTTTAAACCGGCCGCTGTAACAATAGGAGATGTCATGTCATGCTACGACATGATTTACCCTTTAATCTTACTAAAAACTTATATTGTGCTAAGAACAAAATACACTTATGTTTCATTACATAATGGAGCAATTACTTTTAATATTACCAACGACAGGCGGAGGTGGTGTAGTGGGAAGTGGCGCACTATATCACACGCACGGTCAGGGGTTCGAATACCGGATCGATGCCCGCCTAGGCCAACCAAGCCTTCCATCCCTCCGGGGTCGGTGAATTGGTACCAGACTCGTATGGGAGGATAAAAGCACTGACTTGTACATCGGCTGGCCACCGCAAGTCATTGTATAGGTCACATACGCGTCATTACGCCACTACGATTCTGAATGGAAGTCGAGTGCGGGGGCGCATCCCTCAGACGGGATTGATTAACGCCAAAAACTTTATCCTTTTAAACTTTATCCTTATTACCAACGACCTTACAGTTTGTGGGTCAGTCTCAGCACCCAACTGATTAGAACGCTTTCATTTCTTTTAGTTTTGCTTCTGAATGTATACGATCAGGTAACGTGTATCATACCTAACGACTTTTCCCATTCAAGCCTTTTGCTGACGTTTCTTTACACTGCCGAGTTCAGCTACTTATAGCCTAGTATGCCTTCATGATGTCGAATATATATGACTACAGTGCAATACGTTTACGAGTCAAATGCACTCATGTGGCTGAAGGAAACGTGGCCTCGCAGACCTAGTGAGTACTAAGGAGGTCGATAACCAGGGGTCAAGTTTCTAGCTTCAATATTAACCATCAGTCAGGCGAATATATACTGGATATACGTATATATATTTATATACGTATATCCAGTATATTATATTATACGTGTGTTCGAATCGTGACTCGATAGGCGTACTAACTCCTCACCCTCACAGGTTAAGTTCAACATGATTCTTGACTTAATATCAGCTAAACGTAACTGTTTCCTTGACTAAGCGAAGTATTCGAGAAAGCGAACAACCACTAAAACTTGGTTAACCTCTCCCAAATGGGAACCAAATTAGTAGAAGGGATTTAAACAGAAGGCTGTCGTGAAGGCGTATGCAACACAGGGATTTACTCGAAAAGGGATTCTCGTATAAACTGTGGGGCATAAGGCGTGGTGCTGAATGGGCAGCAGCCAAGGTCATGGGTCATTATGTAGATTGATGGTGAGAGGTCGATTACTCTAGTTAATTAGAAGGCATTGCAGGCTTCATCTTCAAAGTTTCATCCAATTTCATGACGTACTACAATTATTGTAGAGCAATATGTAGAACGCATGTCTATCACATACTTAACGAGTCACGATTCTACAGGGTTCACTCTACCATCTCACCTGATATGCTTCCAATAGGCAGCCTTAATGAGCTATCTAGAGCTATAGGTTTATCAAAAAATGAGTCTTCTCAGTGCAGGTTCTCAATGTTCACAGCGTAGCTGATCAAAATTGAGATTGGGACCGTGAATTTACCAAAGCTGGGAATTCTGGTAATTTGAACCGCCGTTTTCAGCTCAAATTGTTCAGAATCTGTCATGAAGGGTATCGAAATGGATGAAATTCTACGCTCTCATCTAATGTCGTGTCACACATGCCCTTTATAAACTAAAAACAAGGGTTTTTTTTGAAGCCGATGATTCACGATAACTGTTAGATCCTCAAGTATTTGAAGATTCAAACTTCGGGCTTAAATGATAATAGAGCGGAAGAATTATGAAGGCCTATAGTTCATTAACTATCTGGATTTCCCATAAGCCAAGCTATCAAACGGCCTTCATACAAAATGCGTGGCTGTAAGAATTAGCAAATGCCAAGAAAAAACGTGGTTTGAACCACTGCTTCAGCTGAAGGTGTTCCACCTATGGCGTGAAGGATATCGAAATGATCAGGATTCTATGCTCTCCTCGATTATAGCGCGATTCATGCCTTGTAGTAACTGAGAACGAAGTTTCAATTTGAAATGGAGGGCTAACGATGCTGTCATGTCCGCAAGTAGCACCAGGTGCCGAAGGACACAATTTTCGTTTTCTCAACCTAGGTGCTGAGAGCCTCAATTCTCGCTTCCTTTGAAAACGAGGGCAAAAAAATTGGGAATATCGAAAAATCATTAAATGTCTGGATTCTTCACAAGCTGAGTATTCCATTATCTTAGTTTTAGCTCGATTGGAATACTTTAGCGGAAGTTACGGCGAAGCGGCGGTTTGCGACGGAATAATTCGTCGCAAACGGACTAATCCGTCGCAAGTTGTCGGTTGACCACAAATTAGAAGCAGTGTTGTATGTGACTCAAAAATCATAGCTCGTTTTTCTATGTATCATGAGCAGATCTATTCTAGGAATTCATTCACCTGTTCGGGCTTCTTAACATCAAGTAGCAATCGTTGAAGTTGGGATCAAACGCTCGCTGACTTACTGGGAATCGATAGTCCAACCACTCCTCTAGTTCATAGTTGATTCAATGGTCTAGTCATAGTCGCATAGGCATTCACGTATAAATCGCTAATAAGGATATTAATGAGACCAGTGGTTTTTTGATATATTTTGATAGCACCCATGTCAAGTCTTGTCTTCCGATCGCTCAATCAATTGGTGTCAGCCACTGCTTTCAATGCGTTTTTAGATCAATTGCTTGATAGGGCACTTAGACTGCAAATAATTCACCAACGAGAGTCCGAAATTATATTTTTTTCAAAAATAAGATTTCGTTTTGAAAGTGCGCTTGAAGCCTAACTATGTACTTCATACACTAATGAGTTTGGAGAATTAGCCACTGTCTGAAGATGAGACAGCGTCCTTAGTTTTCAAACAACGCGTATTCCAATTAATCAAGCAAGATGACTGGAAAACATGTGGTATCGGGCCGGAGCCCATCCACAACTGGGCTGCCCTTCAAATTTATGTGTATTCGTATTCATTGAACGCGACTGTATCGTACATCCAGTTTCAGCTTCATTTACACACTCAGCTACGGTAGCCGAAGTTTTCTGACACGCGAAGACCTTTATGGAATGGTTATGGACATTATGCATTCTCACCCGGGCCTCGAATTCTGCCGTGAAGCTGTTGATTTTCACGATAAGTACTGCGATGTGGTAAGTAATATATATAAAGAACAAGTTGGAAGTATTCTGCCAAATATAACGCGCTAAATGTGTCTGTTGATTGTCTCTATGTTTGTGTGTATATGTGTGTGTGTTTGTATGTGCTCCCGAAAGTTCATAACTCCTGTTTCCGGGCACCAGAGGGTTGAAATTCGACAAGATGGGAACACATATCGTGGTTGGCAGGACTGGACTCCATCCAGAAGGGACGGGCCGCGCGAAGTTTGTGTTCTAGAGTGAATTCGTAATTTCCGTTGCCGCGGACCCGGAGTGTTTCGGTTTGGCAGAGGTACAAACGGCAAAGGTGCGCTTCGTTCCGCGCGTCCGTCGAAACTAGGTCGCGTCGCAGCCGTTGCTCGCGGCGTGTCAGCCCGTGATCTTTGACGAATGTCGCATTTCAGCGGGGCATACAAATTGCGCTTGAATCATGGCAGTCTACTTATGTTTGAAATAACCCGGACTAGTGGGAATCATTCGATGCACTTATACTTACCAAGCGGATAGTCTGCTCTCCATGGAATTTTGAATGGTGACCCATATTACTCTATAGTTTTGAACGTTGTTTACGATTATTCGAATGAAACTGCAAAATGGCTTTTCTGAAAAAATTTTGGGGGCTAGAATTTCACGTGACAGTAGTGTCAATTGGAAATGCGGACTCGTCCCTTCGATATTAAACATCGACGTGGCGTAGTGGTTGTTGTCTTGCTTCACAGGCAGAATATGCGGGTTTGCTCCCTGCCGTCATCGAAATTTTTGCATTGTGTTCTTTCGTTTCAATAGAGACTTACGAAACCTTATCTGACATTTGTTGGAATGAACGCCTTTTCCTGCTTTCAATTCCGCTTGCCGAACGAATTGAAGAAAGAATGGAACTGCACGTTGATTGTATGACTCTGTTACTTTAAATGCAAGGAATACTCAGCACAATGATGCCGGAGATGTATAAGATGCCTGTGAGAAATTCAACATTGATAGAAAAATCTGAAAATGTGAGTTTGCGAACAACGTGTGTGCTTAACACGCGTTGTTCACAAACTGCACGCCCAATACATGCTGCTTCTCTACAACTGGGGACAAATCAGTTGATCGTCTTTAAGTTGAACAATTACTCTTAATGAGTGACAGTAACGTTGACACATAAGGCTGGGTTCTCATCAACATACCCTGCTTTTACCAACTGCAGTTCAGAAAATCTGGGATCAGTTCTTGTTCTTGTTCAGTTCTTGATCTGATCCTCTTAGTAACGTTCTTCATAGAACCGAAGAAGATGACTCTGAATGCTTAAGTCATTGATGTAGCACCGGCAGGTGTATAGTGAACTTTGGTAGGTATATGTTGGACTTTAACTTTGCATCCTATAATGAAGTCGTCAAGAAGTGAACCGCACCGCTTTACATAAGCAGTGATGAATCGCGTTACACATCTTCAGCATAGCTTTCTTGATAGTGTCGGTGTTGTGGAAATGCGACAAGTCTAAAGTGGGAATAGTGAGATACATTGCCTGGTGAGCATCTTCACTCTTAGAGAGGCAGGTCTGAACCCAATCGACCATGAGCTCCTTGGTCATAACGTGCGTTGTGCCCGCTCTGACCACTGGATTTGGAGATTTGAAGTTTTTTTGATTTTTCGAAATGCACTCGGTACAATCAGGGTATGTTGATAAAAATCCAGGCTCCTGTTCCACTTGTGGTGAGTAATTGCCCCATCTTGAAACTAATATCTGTTTTTTCTCCGATTGTAGAGAAGCAGCATGTATAGAGTGAGCAGTTTGTGAACAACGTGTGTGCCTCACACCTTTTTTCAGGCTTTTCCTTCAATGTTGAGTTAGTGGTTTGGCTCCGCTGGGTTACCTTCCGAACAGTGGTTTTGCTCACACGAAGCCGCATTTCAGCGCGGACCCTGTTCAGGCTCTTCGTTGAATTTGACGAAACACGTCCAATTGCTATTTCATATCGTGCAGAAAGCAGCCGTGGTCGACCTGAACTATTCTTCTTCCCGTACTGATCAGGATTTCGCAGGTATTCGTTTATGCAGTTGCGTGACCGGCCGATATGGGCGACAATCATCCTACTCGATCATCCGGCCTAAAACAGTGCTCTGACTTAAATTTGTTCCTGGTTAGAGAGACGAGTAGCACGAGGCATACTTACACGAAACCGAGCAAACTCCTGTATGACCCCGCATACCGATTTTCCCTTATGGAAGAAGAGAAATGGGAATTTTTTAAAAGTGGACCCGTATTCATGATACACAGAAAATTCCGTTCCGGGCAAGTTATTTAGGTTATCTGGAGTAGAAAATTTCTTAAGAAAACGTTATCAAGGTTTTTCGACATGGGCAATCTACTGGTGATAGCAGCACTTTCTCAACATGCACAGCAAGTTTGGGATCACGAAAATTCAGGGTGGCCCCATAGTTATGGAACGCAGTGTATGTGCGACAAGCGCAAAAAAATAGGAATGAGGCGTTCACTCCAACAAATGTCAGCAAAGGTTTCGAAAGTCTAATGAAGCGAAAGAACACGAAGCAAAAGCTTTGACGATTGACGATGTCGGGGAGCAAACCCGCATCCTCCGTCTGTGAAGCGAGACCACTGCCACTACGCGCTGTCGACGTTTGATGTCGAAGTGACGAGATTGCATTTCCAATTGACACTACTGTCAAACAAAATTCGAGTCCCCATAATTTTCTTAGGAGAGCCATTTTGCAGTTCCATTCATATATTCGTAAACAACACTCAAAATTCTATCGAGTAATGTAAATCTCCGTTCAATGTTCCATGGTAAGTAGACATAATGGTACTGTAATTCGAAATTGCAGTGGAATGCGCCGCGCGCGAAGTGGGCGGGTGACTTAGTTTCAGAACTGACGTTCCCCCAGGCGGCAGTACATGAACATAAATGGCGGGTTTTGGGAGTCGATTCCGCCCACGGGGGGGGGAGAGTTTGCGCGAAATTTGTGCAAGACGGGCAATTCATTCATAACTCCAATTTCTTCAGAATCAGAAAGCCCAAATCCAATCCCGTAGAAGTACAGGCGGCAGGATTGAGACACTGATTGTAGGTGGTGGGAAGTGAGTAGACTGGATCCCGCCCGCGGGGCATCGTAGGGGGATGGAGGGGCGGAGCATGCATGAAGTGAGAGTAACCCGAGTAAAAATACGGAAATGGAATAAGTGGGGGACAAATCAACTTACCTAAGCACGGGGCTTGAGGAGGACGTTGCTCATGCGAGTTGGCCCTCGAAGTGTGTTGGTGGGCGGCGTCTGTTTCGCCGAAGACCAATAACTCCTGTTTTCATGAACCGTGAAGCGGAGCTTTCAAATTTGGATTCGTATAGAATACGTGTGTGCTCCATACAGCGACTTGTGGTGGCCAGCCAATGTAATAGAAGTCAGTCAGTGTTTTTATTTCCCCAGGCGGGTCTGGTACCAATTAAGCGTGTTGTGCGACCCCGAAGGGATGGAAGGCGTGGTTGGCCTAGGCAAGTATCAGCAAGCATGCAGTAATCGTACCTTAGACAATGCGTGTGAGCCAGTACGACACTTTCCACTACACCACGCCGCCTTGGTGAAATTATAAGCAGCAGAGAACAGGCTAATTGATAAAGAGAGGAAAAGAGTGAATTATTGGTGTGGTCAGCGTGATAGAATGTTCAAATGTCTCAAATGCCGGCGACGTTACTGCTACTGCGAGGCATTGGCTGGTATTGCCGGTTGGAAGCCGGAGAATTTTTTTTAGAACAAACAAAAGGACTTGGAATGAGTCTCTCGACAAATTCAATAGGAGCAATGAATTGTGCTTCTTTGCTATGCGAGAGGCAAATCATTTCGATTAAGATTACACTGATATAACGTGATTGGAATTTTCCAGCCAGCTGAATTGATCACAGCAAATCAATGCTTCCTAAGCTTGACTATTACCTTATTACTTAGCTTTCGAATTGAGGTTATCGCTAGGATTATGTGGAATCTTGGTTGTGTCTGGAAAGGAAAAATCACATCCGACTGTCTACGAAAATCGGATTTACTCGAGCGTATACGTCAACTTCAGGAGGATAGTGATATTAACCGTGATGTTCGATACTTCAGGTAAACATACTGATCCTACTAGATATAATCAACAAGTTTAGTGTATCTGTTTGTATTTATGTATGTATGTATGTATGTATGCATGTATGTTGTATGTAATGTATGTATGTATGTATGTATGTATGTATGTAGTATGTATGTATGTATGTATGTAATGTATGTATGTATGTATGTATGTATGTATGTATGTATGTATGTATGTATGTATGTATGTATGTATGTATGTATGTATGTATGTATGTATGTATGTATGTATGTATGTATGTATGTATGTATGTATGTATGTATGTATGTATGTATGTATGTATGTATGTATGTATGTATGTATGTATGTATGTATGTATGTATGTATGTATGTATGTATGTATGTATGTATGTATGTATGTATGTATGTATGTATGTATGTATGTATGTATGTATGTATTATGTATGTATGTATGTATGTATGTATGTAGTATGTATGTATGTATGTATGTATGTATGTATGTATGTATGTATGTATGTATGTATGTTATGTATGTATGTATGTATGTATGTATGTATGTATGTATGTATGTATGTATGTATGTATGTATGTATGTATGTATGTATGTATATGTATGTATGTATGTATGTATGTATGTATGTATGTGTATGTATGTATGTATGTATGTATGTATGTATGTATGTATGTATGTATGTATGTATGTATGTATGTATGTATGTATGTATGTATATGTAGCCAAAGTCGGCATCATTTAAAAAACCCCTGCGGAGTTCAGAAGTTCGGGACGAGTGGAGCCTACGACAAGATCAACAGAGCACATATGAGCTTAGTGAATTTCCGCTAACGGCGATTGGAGAGCGCGCGTAAATAATTCTCTCGGAGCTGGAGCGGGCATACTTGGAAGGGATACTGGCGGCGGGGTGCAAATAGGAATGGCAGGCTGCAGAATGGGAGCACGTATGATTGTCAGTAGGTGTAGACTCCTACTGACATTCATACATGCTTTTGATTCATATTTTGATGTCACATCCTTATACACTAATGTTTCGAATGATGCAGCGCTGAAGGCCACACACGAATTGCTTTGTGAACATGAACCTGATCTACACCTTCACGGGTTCACTGTTACCCAAGTGATGATGATCTTGGCAGAGTGCCTTTTTGTTCACAAAGTGTTCCTTTTTCAAGTGGTCGGGTGAATACTATACACAGTTACGGGGTCTCGCTATGGGGCAAAGATTAGCTCCTGTGCTGGCCATAGCGTTTATGTCAAAAATTGAAAAACCAGTACTGGACCGCGGCCCAATCCTATATTACCGTTACATTGATGACTGCCTTATCCTATGTTCGACACAGGAAGGAATGGACTTTTGTTACAGTCTCCTGAACAAGCAGTCACAAAACATCAAATTCACACGGGAAAAGCCCGTGCAGGATTGGCTGCCCTTTTTGAATGTCCAAGTCCAGGTGACACGGGGCATAGCAAGGACCAAATGTACCGCAAGCCGAGCTGTAAGAACATAATTGTTCACCCACAATCGGCACACCCTATGAAAACCAAACAGGCTATAGGGACGATATGTTCAGAGTCGCAAAAAGTGTTTCATCCCATGCGGAACTGAAGGAGTCTTTGAACGTGGCCCAGAGCATTGCCTTGTCGAATGGATATTCAGGCTCAGGCTCAACGCGACGGAGATATTTCTCTACGTCTACATCCCATGAAGGAACCCAACCCGACAAGGCGACTTTTTGTCTCCCTTTCATTTCTGAAGAAGTCAGCAGAGCGACCCGATCAATCGTGCGTCGGTGTGGTCTTCAAGATGATGTAAGAGTTACAGGAATACCTCCGAACACCCTTCGAAGACTTTTGTTTGCAATCGACTCTACGACACCGTATGCAACAACTGTGTGATATGCCCTCATGGCAGAGAGGGTGATTGCATGAGGGTGGGAGTAGTCTACTCTGTACGCTGTCAAAGCAGTGGCTGTGAGTACATAGGAGACACAGGTCGCCCATTGTGCGTTCGGGTCAAGGAACGTCTAAATGGGCTGGCTGGATCAGGAATGTACACCCCCGTGGGAGCTCATCGGGTTTTGAACTACGCGGGGTTATCCTTTGACGTTTCCGTGTCCATATTGGCGCTTGAACCCGAGATCGCGGCGCGTAAGACACTGGAAGAGCTTTGGATCACGGCTGAGAACCCCCAAATGAATAGAAAAGATGAGTATGTAGCCGTAACACGCGAACTCGCAGCCTTCCTCGACCTCTGTGACCTTTAATCTGCGATGAGGTCAGAGGGAGGTGTTTTGTTATTTGTAAGTGAAGCTAGTGCGAGGTGGTCGGTCTGCTTTGACGGTAGATTTCAAGGTAAACAATTTTGCCTTTTCGATCAATACCGATCAATATCGTTGAGAGTTCGCTATTCTAGTTGAACGTTTTTGGAGTTTCTGTTGAGGCGTGTGAGCGAGCGGGCACCATTTAGGCTCTGACGAAGACGAAGGTGCCAAAACGATGGCCTAATAAAGTTATACAATCTTGGAAGGCTTGAAAGACAAAACATTCGGACTTAGGTGTAGAGTCCGCCCACTGGAAACAGAGCGTGAGCGGAATTTGTTCTCTAGAAGCTGGAGTGGTCAAATAAATTTGAAATGGATGTAAGCCGCAAGGTATAAACGCTGTTTGCAGGCGACAGATGTAGACTCCGTTATTTGCAAGTAAAAGCTGCGCGAAAATTGCTCCTTCAAAACAAGAACGTTGGAACCTGAGAAGGAAACATGTAGAGAGGTGGGAACACCAATTGTAGGTGACAACACCGAACTCTGGGAGGGGTGAGGATGGAGGAACTCGATATCGACATCCTGAAGTCCAGTTTATGCTCAGTATCCGGATTTACGAGTTGTATTGCCATTCTATTGCCGAGATAACGGGGTCGCGGTTGAAATTGGCAAGTGTTGCCGTGAGCATGCAACAACACGACCATAATGAGACTTCAGAAGGCGTCCTCGAATTCCCTTCTGAGACTTCATATGTAATTTTTCTATCAATCCCATGCACCATTATTCATCAGATGTTTCCTGCTCTTCTTAAACTCAAAATTGTTAGGATCACGTCCCTCCGATTTACCCTGTGAGGGCATCGGATTCCTATATCGGCTAAATATTATTGACCGATCAATGCAACTCTTAGATCCAATCTGCACATTCCAACTCCAAGAAAATTGTAGAAATGTGGTGAATGTAACTGTTAAGGTGGCAGTCGATGGTGGCAACCGATTTTGACCACCGTCATTGTGTACTACTCTGTATGGGCCACTACTAACTACTCGTATTAATAGAAGAAAAAAGTCGGTGCAATGATAGGCCTCAGTGAGACATCTCAATCTTTCCTTGGAAAGAAGAAGAGCTTGGTGTGGGCCGGGCGACCCGACTGGTACTTTAGTATAATGCTATGAAGTAAACATGTTCATTGACGTTAGATAACCAACTCAAGGAAGAACATATGTTGCTGAGCAGTTTACAGTGCCCAACAAACAGGTCTGATGTGTATGTGTGTTCATGTGCGACCAGAAGTTGATTACTGCTCTTCCCGTACCGAGGAGCAAGAGCGTTCAAATTGGTGGAGCTACAGGCGATGGAAGGAAAACACTGATGCTGTGTTGCTAGACTGGACACCGCCTACATTGAGGTTTAGGAGGTCATTCGCGAAATGGCCATAACTAGGGTGAAAATACGCAGCGAACTTGGAATAAGCAAGGAATGAACTAAGTAATCAAACACATATGACTTGAGTTGGACTCCGCTCATAGCGGGCGGAGCACTTACGAAATGTGTCGGGGTGTGTGTGTCTGACCGGGAATCCATGGTGATCAACTTACTTAATGTTTAATGCTGCTTCGCCGTACAGGTTTGTTATGGCTTAACCGCTTTATTGGTCAACGTTTCGACCGAATCGCCTTATTCAGGACCTGACAGCAGTTCGAAGCTCCTGATCTGTGACTTACCCGATCAAGCGCCCAAACGCACTAGGCTAGTTGCAACGACTTTCGGAAACTAAAATACGGAAAAGTTCCCAGCAAAAAGACCAACCTTCTGCGGTTTCACCAGCGTTACGTCCAACTCTATGTGAACAACAAGGGATCAATGAAACACCATTGATGATCGTAAGATAAGAACTGTGCGGGTGATCTCAAAGTCCACAAAAGGGAATGAACGGCAAGAGTTCACTTGTTATGGCCAAGCACTCATTTCGGTTGTTCAGGCCTGGATTTTTCGTGCGAATGTGTAACGCTTCCATGTTTTTTCTGGCAACGATCTCATTCTCGTAGGCTAGGCTTTTACATTCGATGTCGGAACCACTGCCTTGATGACCTTCTAGTCGGTGCCTTCCAAGTGGTGTTAGTAGACTTCCACGCCTTTTTCCTGCCAGTTGCTCTTTGACACGTATGCCGAGCATCCTTCTCGTCTCACCAACATATATTTCGTCACAGACTGAACACCGAAGTTGATAAACCGTCCCTTACTGTGTGCAATCTCCGTCTTTTCTAAACGGACAAATGACGCAGTTATCCGTAGAACATGCAAGGTTGTAAAGTCTATTGCGGATTAGTTGACATTTGATATTGTCTCTTGGTGAGTTTATCAAGGCAACATCATCGGCCAAATCCGCGCGTGCTATGGGCTGCTTGCATAGTCCGCCCGCCGGCGTGCCACGAGGCAGTGCTAGGGGGGAGGAGGGCGGCAGATGGTCGGTCAGCTCCCATTTGTACGAGCCCCTGGATGTTTGGTTTTTGATCTTGTTCTTCTTTGTTTTCAACCCCCCCGACCGACCGTCTGCCGCCCTCCTCCCCCTAGCACTGTCTTGTGGTACGCCGGCCGGCCGGCCGGCGGACTATGAAAGCCGCCATGCACTGCCTGATTTCTGCGCTAGTTTTGTCCGATATGAAAGGAGTGAACAACCGAAATGAGTGCTAGGCCATAGCAAGTGAATTCTTGCCGTTCATTTCCTTTTGTGGACTTTGAGATCACCCGCATAGTTCTTATCTTACGATCATTAGTGGTGTCTCATTGATCCCATGTTGTTCACATAGAGTGGCACGTACCGCTGGCGGAACCGCAGAAGGTTGGTTTTTCTGCTGGGAACTTTCCCGTATTTTGGTTCCCGGGAGTCGTTGCAACTAGCCTAGCGCGTTTGAGCGCTTGGTCGGGTAAGTCACAGAGCTTCGAACTATTTTCTTTTTACTTTTTTTTAGGTCCTGAAGACGACGATCAAGTTGAAATGTTGGTCAATAAAGCGGTTCAGCCGAGCGAGGAGTTAAGTGTCATACTACAACTGAATGTCAATTATCATGGTTCATATTTCCCCGAAATAGCCTTCCATCTCCATGGATTGATAAGCTTGAGAGTCGCAAGAGTCGAACGCACGAAATTCATCGAAGCGTTGAGTCATTCATCTGACCATTATCAGACACAATATAAATAGATGGTAAGCAAAATGGGTTCGAAGAGCATCAAACTGGGGAGCCTCATTCTATAAATCTGGGTTCTCAGATCTTATGCGAAACTCTTTCGAAGGCTTAATTGATATCCATATCCCAACCCTCTTATTCATTTATTGTTGACCTGAATCTTAGCCTGAATGTTAAGTTCTCATTCTGAAAACCGTGCTACTTACAAGTCATGACATGCTATGTTCTTGAAAGTGTTCTCCGCGATTGCTTCCCGAATTATCCTCAAAAGCTCATGGAACATGGTTGGTGACCGTCCTGAGTTAGCTTGACCTGTTATTAGGTTCCTCAGAATCTCACTCACCTCTGCTACATTCAATTAGAAGAAAAAGTCTTTGGCATTGATCAACTCCGCCTAAGGGATGCGCCCCCACATTAGACCTCCATCCAGAGTAGACCGTATTGAAAGCGTGTGTGTCCTATTCAGCAACTTGGGGTGGCCACCGATGTACAAGTCAGTGCTTTTATGATCCTCCCAGACGAGTCTTGTATCAGTTTATCGACTCTGATGGAATGGAAGGCTCGATTGGCTGAAGTGAATATCTATCCGAAAATCGAGAAAATTCAATATTCTCCCAATGAAGAATGGCTCTATTGTCTCTTTGCTGAAATCCTCATCCCCTGCGATAATCTCGTGCATTTTAGTTCAGAATTGTTGCGTTGTACACCTCAATTTTATGTCGACCAAGCGCATCCGAGTGCCCAACCCTGCCTTTAGATGTTCTTCGATTCGTGTTGTTATTTGTCTTGTTCTTCTGACATATGTTGACCCCCCCCCTAACGAATTCACTTCAATGAGGTTCCTTTTTCACGGAAGGACCTATAGGCGATTGGCAAAGTGCGAACTGAACGGTGCGAACTTAGTGGAGGCTATAGAAATACCAAACGCTGCAAGCCGAGATGATCGAGCACGACGCCCTTAGACTGACCCAGGCGAGAAGGTATTGGCCGCTTCGTGTTGTTTTTGAGAGTGGAGAGGAAACTTTCCTCGAAAAATCCGATAGTAGAGGCGTCAGCGCTGTAGTTGTCCTCGTCAACACGCATTCGGCTATGACCACTGACTTGTACTGCATTTTGACAGTTCGTATGACGCTTGAGAAGATGTAGCTCTAACCAAGCTCAGACGGTCATGCCTAATTCCTCGTGTGCGATAACCTACGAACACTTTCTCTGAGAAAACATAGTAGTTTTACAGAGGAAAAATTTTCCCTTTTTTTAAAAAGTATGTGCACACTTAGCAAAAAAACAAAAATGTAAGCGAGATCATGAATCAATGGGGCCTCCTGAGTCCCTGTTACGGTTATCGACTACAAGGAGTCGTTTGAGAGTGGTCTTGTTACGGTAGGTTCCTTAGTTACCTCTGAAATGAAAACTTTGAGGTGTGCACATACTTTTAAAACGGCAACTGGGCCGCTTTTTTCTATGCATTGGTAGTTTCATTCGAGACCCTGGCAGCTATGGCTCACGACCTATTTCTGGCCGTCCACGTATTTTGACTGCTCAGAACAACAGGAGAATAGCCCGTCTTGTGGCGAATACTTCTTTGTCTGTGAGTCAGATCCAAGCTCAGATGGGTTTATCAGTCTCGCGTACGACCGTTTGGCGCTCTATCCGCTCTAATGAGTGTATCACATGAGAGGCGATGAAAAAGGCTCCTCGACCCAATACTCGCCACAAGCTGACAAGGCTGGAGTTTGCTCGTAATAACATGGCAACGTCATAGGACAAGGTGCGGTTGTTCGAGAATTATCAGGACTTCCCTATTTTTTGAACAAACAACGTATTGTACCCATTTTGTTTTTGGGTAATCTTCTCTGATTAAAAAAGTTCAATCTCGATTGGCCAGACGGATTCCCTCATTACTGGAGGGGCCTTCCCCGAGAGCCACTCGTGTTTCAAGAGGGAATTCCGGAGGCTCTCTGATGGTCTGTGGTGAGCGAACTCCAGCCTTGTCAGCGTTGCGTTGAAGTGTTTGTAGCTTATCGCACACAAAGAATTGAATAGTGAAGGTCACAGGTTACAGAAAGCATTAGTTTTCCCAAACAAACAAAATGTTGGGTGTGTACATACTTTTGGATAGCACGGTATGCACGAACATCGAATAGCGAAAAAGAGGATCTGGAGGCGTTTTATACCTGAAGAAGCTCTTCAGAGAGAAAAGCATTTTCTTCAAGGTCATCGTCGGTGATTTTTACGCCAAGGTCAGCTCCGTGAGAAAGAAAGGAGAGCTCAATATTGGCTCACGGAACGGAGAGGATTTAGCAGGGTTGCAGACTATCCTAGTTTCTCATGTGATCCCACACCACCCATTGTAGTTGGCAGTCTCAGAAGCCCTCTCATCTGCCATGGAGTCGGAACTTACCTGGTGAACAGTTTTCTTTCGAAAAAGATCACTTCATCTTCAATCGGAAATTTCACTTGGATGACGTTCCTGTTGTTTCAAGTTCTGCACAGGATCGTATCATTGTATTTTCCTAAACCTATGTTGCTGATAATGGAATCTTTTCATGAACTCGTGAAGGAAGCAGAACGATTCTTTGTTGTTTTCCAACTTTGTAGCTTTCTTTTTATGCATGCAAAAGCAGATTTTTATTAATCACTCTACATCCTTCACGAGTATTCGAGATGATTCTATTGTCGCCAACATAGGTGAGAAATGCAACTGACTCGTGGAACATATTCACGAACGCGATTAGCGGTAGGAAATGAAGAGTTTAAATTGGCAAGAGATGTTTTCTTCAACACGCTTGAACTGCGTCAACTTGAGCTGTAGGCAATAACCAATCGATGTCCAAATTAGCAGAGTTGCAGAGAAGCTAGCAAGAAAGATCTTAAATAAAGAAGAGCAGTAGTCATAGTTGTAGATGTCGAATTTGGAAAGAGCGTTCGCAGTGTCCTTAACTTCGGCAACTACATGGTGAAGATGTTCCACTCCGTCGTCCTGACGGAATAGTTACTGTGCCTTGAAAAGCAATGTTTAATGTCATCTATGACGTTTGCTCATATTATTGAATTGAAATGAAATTCGACAAGCCAATGCCTCGTTGAAGCAGAACATGGCGGAACATGGTGTTATGTCTTGTGTTCATCAAACTGAAGAAAATTCTTGACATCGTCAAAACAGAAGTGGTACTTGAATTTTCGGGCAGCCTACATGATATCCAAAATGCTTCGTGAGCTCTACAGTAACTTACGACCAGGATCTAGCCATTCTATAAAGAAGTCATCATCAACGTGAAGAGAGGGGTTCGACTGGGCGATACCATCTCGCCCAAACTATTCAGTGCCGATCTCGAGAACATCATGCGTCATATGGAATGGGAAGGCATGGGGATGAATATAGACGGCCGCTACTTATATCATATCAGCTTTGCACGCAACATCGTACTTAGAACATCGAAGATCGACCAGGCGGAATAAATGGCAGAACTCAACAACGCTCGAAGATGCCATGCAGATGGGACTAACAAAGGCGATGCTTATGCGAGAAGAACTCGCTCCTGATGCTCTTTTTCCGTCAAACGAAATGAACATCTCTTAATGTACTAGCAACGTGTATCTAGGCAGGAAAGTCTCATGATGCGCAAGGTAGCTCCCGGGACTAGCTCTTGAGACGAGCAGAAGGAAACGAAGTGAGCATTCAAAACTTGAAGGGATTAGTGAGGAAGACGAAAAAATTGGCTCTTCGCTCTCCTTTTCAATAATGCGATCCCACCTTTTTTGACATACGTTTCGGAGAGTCAGAATCCTCCAAAGAGGATCAGTCAGCGTCCTCTAACGCGCAGTGGAAGGACAACGCTTGGAATCTCCAGCTAAGCGCAAGTGTAGAGGAGAATGCGGCGTTCCGAGATCCGTCAACGAACGGAGATCAGAGGTACTGTTGTTTATGCCGAGGAATCAAAGGTGGACCCGACACATCTGGTCCGAAGTTGTCAAAATTGATGATGGTCTTAATGCTCCGAGGCAAACGTCGCAGCTGTCTCTCCAAGCACAGGAGAAGAGAGTCTAGCCGGGAGAGGGAGATGTTTCCATCCTGAGTAGAAGATCGGCACTATAGCGACGTCACTCAGGTGCTCTTTCGATTAGAGGTACCGATGATCTCCTAGAATTACCCAGTGACGCCCAAGGGCAACAGAAAGGGTGCTGTCGGAACTAAAACTCAATAGGCAGGGCATAATATAAGGCCATTACCGGATTTGCCTACGTCCAGTCCACCAACCGATGATATGTCAGAGCTATTCGCATCAGGAACCACACGTTCAGCATGCAGTCAGCTGATCACCGAGTGGTGACGGGACTGTTTCACTATTATTCTGATATTTTTTTTGGCTGCTGCGGTCATTTTATCAGATTTGTACCTTACGAGGATGAAAAAACTGGGTCACCTTTGCTGTGAATCGGGTCTTTCTTATATCTTGCTAGGGATTTTGAGTGTATGGACTGAACATTTTTATTCGCCCCAGGACCCACACGTACGCAATGCTTTACATTGTACAGCTCATCCGAACGCCCCTTCTGCTTCGTTTTTCTGGCCTCATTCTCGCCCAACCCCGACGTCAAAGTTTATAACTTTGGAAACACCTATTTGCGTGCTTTCTTCGCCTCCATCGCACTATTCTCCACCTTCTCTTTCATTTTTTCGTCATAATTTGGATAACCCAAAATCATCGTAAACTGTGCCTCTGAAGATGATCTATTTCACTGTAGAGTTGTCCTCCAGGTTACTTTCGAATCCATCGCGAGTGGAAGTGAGTTGCAATTTGGTGAGTCGACCTGATTGACTCGGACATTCTTCCTCTCCCCAAATCCATTAGGATGCGTAGATCCCGATGTAGTTTTCTGCAGCCGTCTTTTTGCTCAATCCTCGCGTTAAATATACCGATGATGAGCATGAAGCAAATATGGTCCTTTACAATGTAATGTAGAGCATTTTCAATCCAAAATCCTTGTGACTAATCCTCTTCGTAGCTTGATTTTGGTGAACGTTGTTAGAGTTGGGGTTGAGTCACATTTTCTCAACCGCGAAGGTCCGGTGCTTTTTGTCAAGCTTCCGTATAAATCGCTGTTTATGGCCAAATCTCATATAGAATCCCGGAACAACAGCGACTTTTCGATTGATTATGTGGTCTAATTCATCATGGAAGTATTCACCGAGGTACTCCCATGTCCCCCGTAAATGAAAGGGCTTGCGAGTTACCTTGTAGAATGTGGGTCGACATGATAAATTCGGACAGCCTTTCACCCTGCTCATTCCATTAGGTTTCATGGGTCTTATATGTAGCTCTTCAACCATTCGAGTGAGGGCAATTTTGGCGTTGAAATCACCCACGAATACCTTGAAGAAAGTGTGGTCCTCCCTGGCCTTCCCAGATTCACCTAAAACGCTTCTAATCTCTCCTCTTCGTATCGCAATGTTGGTGCGTAGGCAAAGAATATAGTTAGAACTGGGGCTGAGCCATATCATCTCAATCAGAAACGTCCGATCGTCGGGTTGTCTTGCTTTTGTACGATGCGATGCTCATGGTCGAGCGCGTGTCTAAGAGTGCATCTGCTGCAGCGTGTTTCAGGGAACAGTTCTTCTTAAGTCTCGAAAACGGGCGATGCCTTTTCGTCTGAGTCTTACCCAGAGCCGCCTTACTGGGGCTCCGTCCATACCTCTATCTACTCTGCGCCTCTTAGTAGTCTGCACTTTTTTCCTACGTGACCTGATACCGAGCGGCGAGAGATCTTCCACTGGTAGAAAACCCTTGGTGGAGGAGATCTGTACATGCTATTTTCGATTTATTTCTAGTTGCAGATAAAAAGATGTCATAACGGTAGTCAACTTTGTGCACGTACATACTAGCTCCTTACGTGCTATAGCACATTCTTCCTCGGCTTAAAATGCCGTATAGCCGCTCATGGCATTAACGGCTCGTGATTGAGCTGATAGAGCTTCGAGAAAGGCATTCTTTGTATTAGGTTCACAGTAGCACTTCACACTGACAATGCCGTGTTGAAATAAGAAAGCCAGCTTGTACAGGATACTTCTCGTGTAGGTTCAATGTGCATAGTGTTACGATTTATTCATTATCGGAAATGCGACTCATCTCAGATTGCACTGATATTAAGGTGAAACAGTCATCGATCTACCCACAGTACATTTCAAGACACATTTTGAAACCGAAACTTCACTTTAAACTTCAAGACAAAGAGGAAGAACCGGTGCAAGCAATTGGCCTGTAGCGTGACCTCTGATCTTGGTAAAGTCATTCAAGGTCACAAATCATTCAAGAATGTCGCAGGTTGAGCGTTCTTGAGCAACGTCATTATGTATGTTTGCAAAGTCCAAAGCTGTTAATATTATTACCTATCAAGCGTTTCGAATGATACCTCAGGACTGGATTATCCACTTAAGTCTCCTGACCAACCTTCCATCAATACCTGCAGATATTGCCGCACTCAACCATTTATGATTTGAGCGACTACACCGTAATTAAAGGTCTCTGTCAGCCGCGCTAGAGTTTTAGTCTGAACGTTTCTCTGTTTGGAAATGTATTTGGCTGAAGTTTTTCGGTAGAACTCAAATCACTTTTTTCAGTTATGAACACTTTTATGTAATCTACTGCAAGTTCTGGGAAATTGATACGAACCACGACCAAATAGTTAGCAAAGCTGACATGAGAATGCACAAAGATGGCGGTATGTTTGTTAACATTTAGCACTCAGGTTTTGTAAGTTCCAAACATTTCCAAGGATCACTGCTTTCAAGAAAAAAGAAAGTCGGCTCGAAATGATTCTGCGAATCTAGTCCATTGAGATAAAGAGAATTCGAATTATCTTCCTTTCCAATACCATTCTGCGCTGAACTAATTTGATTTGTTCGATTCAGCTAAGATGTGTTCTCGGTCGGATGGTACTTTTGATTCAGCAATTACTGATCTCGTTCTTGATCGAATTTTCTCTCGTGCTGTACGAACTACCAGGAAGGATGCAATGAGTCTCATTGATTTTACCAACTTTCTACTTGCAGAGGAGGACAAAACTCACCCGACGAGGTGTGCTCTTTTAGTTGTGAGCCGTTCATGTGTGTGATGAGGTGATCCTATGAACGATTTGTGTAATCGTCCACAATATTCAGCCTGGAGTACTGGTTCCGGGTTTTGGATGAAGATGGCGATGGAATGATATCGATGTATGAGATGGAGAGATTTCACCAACCGGTTATTGCAAAGCTCACCGAAGAAGGCATTGATTCGATGTCGTTCAAAGATGTGGCATGTCAGGTTCGTTGAGAAGTTCGCATTGAAATGAAATCTCAAATTAAGGGTACATAACCTTTACGGAACTCGCTTTCCGATGAACTCCGAATTTGTGTTCACTTCGAAAGTTCAAGAGTGATCTGACCGAAATGGTTGACAAGACTGCTAATGCAGAGGCCTGTTGGGCCGTCGGGTTTCTGTAGGCTTACCTCTCACTGCATTGGGATACACGGCTGACCCTCCCCTCAATTCCTCCCTTCCAGACAATTGAATCTTTTTTTGAAAACAACATTTCTGCGGGAGAAATCACCCATTCCTTCCCCAATTGTGTGGGTGCTACGAATGCGTCACAGGGCGCCGTGGCTCATCTCTTACGCTTCCTATTGTCATTGATCTGATAACAACCGTACGCTGAGAGTTCAATTATTCTCTATATCAAGTTTACTGTGGTACCGGATTTTTTGCAAGATAGTTGCTGAGAATACTGCTGGTACGATAGGTTTGTTATAAATTATATTGGAAGAAAGAGATCACGTGGTCCCTTCTCGATTCGCGAACCTTGAGGAGTAGCCGTCAAAATCGCCAATTTTCGATTTCCTCATGTGGCGCTAAGATTTCTCGGTGCTAATCAGCACCCCTACTACTCATATTCTGTTATCCTATTCTACCACTCTATGTAACGTTATCCTATGAAACATCAAAATGTCATGAATCATATACTAGTCATATTCTGCGACACATTGAAGCAGGAACGCTCCATCGTCATCGGAATGAGGAAGTGGTATGAAAATAAAAACGGATCTGTTGCTTTCAATCATGACAGTAATAAGTTAGACCACGAAATTTTCCAAGGGAAATCACGGAGTTGGTGACTTTCCTTCAAAATTTTTTTGATCTAGATTGTATGATCAGGAGCCTGTGATGGAAAATTTACCTCTACCCCTTCCCTTGCCTCTACCTACTTTTTACCGCACCCTCAAACGTTCTGAAACCTGGATGTGAGTATTCGATCTGGATTCCTTCCCATTTTGCTTCAACACGGCTGCGCAGACTTACCACTGTCATGGTCATTTTGCACAAGCTCCGCCTCGCCCACCTTTCCGTCTCCGTCATTCTAACTTCATAGCTTCCGCATTTGAGCGCTTCAGGTCTAAGGCAAAATTTTTCCAAGCAGGCAGCATTTTCGTGTTGTCAGTGTAAGTATAGTCTTGCCATCTATCATTATTTTTCCATTTCGTCACCTGTATCACTTCCAATTTGCACGTTCATCTTTCCCTTCTCTATTGAACGTTTCAGCTTAGGAGAAACACATCTTGCTACCTTCCATCAGTGTTCTCATCTTGCCGCCTGTTCCCTTACGAATTCTATGCTACACATTCAAAGGAACTAGAGTTATGAATCTATATATTGTACATATATATGTGATATATACAGTGACGCTCAAAAATCTTGGGCCAAACGCTTCCACGCTTTTTCATTTCTTCACATTTCTTCATAACTTTTTCCTTAGTGGATCAAATCGCGCAAAATGCCGATATGTTTAACGAAAGCATATTTCACACTATCCTACCATATTTGACTGCAAAGCAGCAATGTCCCTGTAATTAAGAGCGAGATGTTTGTTGCGGTAGTGAACTTCACTGAGAGTCGGCGCCGTCTGCAGTCATCCACCTTAAGCACGTTTTTCTTCTCACTGTGTTCAGCATTAGCGCTCGTACTCGTTTGGTATGACAAAAAGAAAGGAACCCGTAGAAGGACCATCATCCGTATTTCTAGTTGATTTGAGTCTAAGCTCTTTAGAGTATTTGGATCATGATCAGATTGCAGGTTAATAGTAGTAAATATTCACAATACACAGACGCTACAAATATCGAAATTCCGCATGATTAGATCCAATGGGAAAGGAGTTACGACTGAAAAGTGCGGCTGAAGAAGCATTTGGCCGAAGACTTCTGAGCACTAGTGTATATCCCATATATGTGTATAGATATGCATAAATACACACACCACACCACATCACATCACATCACATAACGCCATATCACACCGGATAGCGGATCTTCTCCCACGATCTATGTGTTGCACTGTTGCATCTTTTTAATTCGTCTCACGGCTTCAATCTGCAATCACCGTATTCGATCTGCCTCCGTTCTAATGTACAAGACCCATTTTTTTCGTTATCTCACTAGCTTGTTTGCTTTCCTTTGACAACTTTGTTTCATGTTCGAGTTTTTTCATGTTTTCGTGTTTCGGTAGTAAGTGATCAGTACTAGGAATTTTATAAGGAAAACATGTTTTTAGTAGTCGAACCAACAAAGACCAACCAATATCATCCAGCCATCCAAGGCGAATCTGAGTCACGTGCGCTCTAAACGAGCGCGGCACGCTGTTTCGGAAGAAACTTTCACACCTCATCACACCACACGACAAATCAGCAGGCACACTTAGCGCGTTATATACAGTAGTATGAGTCCATTGGGCAACCTCTCACTGGTTAAACATCCCTTGATAGACGCACGCTTATGAAAACTGAAGTGGCACGGAGTTTGACACGTCATTACAGACATGTTCATCTGTGATGAGAAGCGTTCCCTCGTATTGAAAAATGAAATAGGGGTCAATTCAGAGGATGAAAAAGTATTTGCAACTTTCGAAGTCATTTCATTTGGCAATGAACACGTTGGCATAATACCAGAGCGTATTCGCTGGTGAGGACGATAATCAATTAGTAATATCACACTTCGGAACGTTCGCGACAATGAAATGGAAAGCAAGTTTATTTAATCTGCTTGGAAAGAATAGTATTCGTATTGTTGTATTTATCCTCAATACGAGCCGCCCGGAAAGTGATTGAACGGCGACCACCATTTGATGAAAGCGTTGAAAAGACAGCTTGCTTCATTTCCTCCTGATATTTGCAGTTACCGAATAGAACTTTGTAAGATCTTTGAAAGCAAATGTTGCTAGTATAACGGGATTCACCATTTAGTTCAGGACTAAATAGAATTCGCTGCATATTATTCAATGCTTCTGTGCCACACAGGTTTTTTAATGGTGGAATTTTAATTTGCATGACGTTTCGACAAAATCGTCGTTTTCAAAGGCCTGAAAGCGTATCGAAACTTCAGGGCTCCCTATCACGCTTTACGTAGACCAGTTCTTAACTAGTTGCAACTCAGACCGCTGAACTTACAACTAAGTAGAAATTCCAACAAGTCAATTCTTCCACCAACACCGAACGATTGCTCAACTTTAGAGACGATAGAGCAATTAAGACAGCCCGGTCAACCACGATTCTTTAATAGTATCGTGACGTGACACGTATCAGTCTCTACTATCAGAGCTAGCATAGAGGGATGAATGGCAAGAGGTCACCAGTTGTGTTTATGCACTCCTTGTTATTCATGCTTGGATTTCGGTGGCTTATCCAGAAAGCTTCTAAAGGTTTTCTGGCACCAATACTGTCTTCGTAGGCCAAATTCATGCATTTAACGTCAAAGTCACAACCAGCATGACCTTCTCTTCCGTGCCTCCCAAGCGGTGCAATCGAGCAACACCTTCGTTTGCTAGCTAGATGTTCTTTTACACGAACGCATAACTGTCTCCCAGTTTCTCCAATATAGCAAGCATCACAAGTCAAAATTGAAATTGGTAAACCACAGCTCTTTGTGCACAGTCTCCTACTTTTCCTTATGGACAGATCACGCAGTTATCCATAATGCGAATCCAGTCATAGAGACGATTTCTAACCAATTGGTGTTTAATGTTTTCTCTTGGTGTGTTAACCAAAAAAACGTCGTGAATTGATGCTGATCCTGCTTAAAACTCCCACGAGGTTGTTATAAAAATACACGAAGTGACGGTGAGCGCTCCTCCTTTGGGTTACGTGGTACTCTGGGAGTCTCAAACTTCTGTAGGGTTGTGGAGACCTTTGATCTAATATCCGCGAATTGTTTTGATCCACTTTCAGGATCTGAAGAAGGCGATATCGCCGAAACGTTAGCAAGTAAATTTTTATAACAACCTCGTGGGAGTTTCAAGCAAGATTAACATCAATTCACAACAATGCCGAGGTTTATGGAAGCCAGAACGTGGAGTCAAGAAAACGTCATTGGCTAGATCCGCTCTTTCCAGGCATTGCTGAATAACTGCGCTAAATCGATCTGATATGAATGGTAACTGAAGATAAATTTTGTCCTCAATCCCATATGGTAAAGGCCTTGATCTGCTTCGTGAGCCATGCTGCCGAGTTGTGTATCCATTTAGATTGGCTATTTGGTGTGCCAACCTTCTGGACTCTTCCCGCTCCTCGTTGCCGGTGCAAACCTCTACAGCCGTTCTGTACCTGTTCCGTAATACTGCGCGTTTGACATCTCTGCGGTGTGCCGACATTGCATGAATGATGAGATTCTTGGAGCCTCCTTTTCTACACCATCACACTGTATGTTCCACTGGTAACCCTTACCTGAGTATTCAAAAAGGGTAACAAGCCTTCGTGTGGGACTTCTCGAGTTAGCTTGATGTACTGCGATTGACTGTTTAGAATGTTGAACAACTCATCCATTTCTGACTGAGTTGATGTTATGACGAAACAGTCGTCAATGTAGCGGCAGACATTATGGGTAGGCGTGCTAGCACTGGCTGTTCGATTCTACTCATAAAGCAGACAGCAAGGACCGGTGCTAGCCGCTGTCCCATCGAAAGCCCTCTTATCTGTGAAAAGTATCTCCCGGACCACTTAAATATATTGCAGTTCAAGCACTCCTTGATGAGAGCCATTATTTGTGCTTTGCTCAAACCGAACGTCACCACATTTCACAGATACTTTTCACAGAAGAGGGCTTGCGATGGGACAGCGGCTGGCACCGGTTCTTGCTGTCTGCTTCATGAGTAGAATCGAACAGCCAGTGCTAGCACGCCTACCCATAATGTACTGCCGCTACATTGACGACTGTTTCGTCATAACATCAACTCAGTCAGAAATGGATGAGTTGTTCAACATTCTAAACAGTCAATCGCAGTACATCAAGCTAACTCGAGAAGTCCCACACGAAGGCTGGTTACCCTTCTTGAATACTCAGGTAAGGGTTGCCAGTGGAACGTACAGTGTGAAATGGTATAGAAAAGGAAGCTCCAAGAATATCATCATTCACGCAATGTCGGCACACCCCAGAGCTGTTGAACGTGCTGTATTACGGAACATGTACAGAACGGCTGTGGAGGTGTGCACCAGTAACGAGGAGCGGGAAGAGTCCAGAAGTTTAGCACACCAGCTAGCTAATCTGAATGGATACACAACTCGGCAGCATGGCTCACGAAGCAAATCAAGGCCTTTTCCATATGGAACTGAAGATAATATGTATCTTCAATTACCATTCATATCAGATCGATTCAGCGTAGTTATTCAGCAATGCCTGGAAAGAGCGGATCTAGTCAATGCCGTTTTATTGGTTAACACACAAGAGGAAACATCAAACACCAATTGGTTAGAAATCGTCTTTATGACCGGATTCGCATTATGGATAACTGCGTGATCTGTCCGTATGGGAAAGCAGGAGACTGTGCACAAAGAGCTGGAGAGTGGTTTACCAACTTCAGTGTTTGACTTGTGATGCTTGCTATGTTGGAGAAACTGGGAGACAGCTATGCGTTCGTGTAAAAGAACATCTAGCTAGCAAACGAAGGTGTTGCTCCATTGCACCGCTTGGGAAGCACAGAAGAGAAGGTCATGCTGGTCGTGACTTTGTCGTTAAATGCACGATTTTGGCCTACGAAGACAGTATTGGTGCCAGAAAACCTTTAGAGACTTTCTGGATAAGACACCGAAATCCAGGCATGAATAACAAAAACGAGTGCATCCACATAACTGGTGACCTCTTGCCTTTCACCCCTCTATGCGAGCTCTGATAGTAGAGACTGATACGTGTCACGTCACGATACTATTAAAGAATCGTGGTTGACCGGGCTGTCTTAATTGCTCTATCGTCTCTAAAGTTGAGCAATCGTTCGGTGTTGGCGGAATTGACGTAAGTGACTTGTTGGAATTTCTACTTAGTTGTAAGTTCAGCGGTCTGAGTTGCAACTAGTTAAGAACTGGTCTACGTAAAGCGTGATAGGTAGCCCTGAAGTTTCGATACGCTTTCAGGCGTTTGAAAACGACGATTTTGTCAAAACGTCAGGCGAATTGAAATTCCACCATTAAAAAACCTGTGTGGCACAGAAGCATTGAATAATATTAGTACCGATGCCCAGGTTCCAAGAAAGGCGAACATGGATGTTGCTTGGAATTCGCTGCAGTTCCTTTAAATAAGGGCTATCTGGTTGCATTATTATGTGATCATCCTTCGAATTACTTTGCATTTTTCTTGATAGATTTAGGAACAATAATCAAATGGATATATCTTCATGCTTTTTGTCTGGAAAGATCCTCAAGAAAGCTCAGGGGGTTGTGAGAGATACGGCTTCTGCTGCGTAGTACGAATGCTTTTTTAGCTCATACGAGATCTCCTCATATAATTGTGGAGTTTTCATGTTTACTTCACAACTATTGATCCACACGTGTTAGAGCCTGGCAAGCTACACGTGGATAGTCATATGCTAAAAACAGTAATAAAATGAGCCTTATTTCCCTGACCCTGATTGAGCCCCCACCCAATACGGCAGCGTTGGGTAGAACCGCTCGGAAGAGGCTGCTAAAATCTAAGGGCCATAACTAAGATGGCAATCTGTTAATTCAGCGCAAGGACGCTTGCATCGGAATCGTGTATAGGAGATCTAATGATGCAGTTAGGAAGATCAGGTACGTCGTCATCGGACTGACCGAGACGAGAAGGCAACGCTTGCCGCATGCAATTTTTGAAACGGGAGAACTGTTCCTTGGAACACGCCACAGCAGAGGCGTCGACGGGGTAGGTGTTCCTGTTAACGCGCACTTGACCGTGAGCATCAATTTGTAGAAAAGCTTGACAACCAGAGTCGGACGTTTGCAATTGAGAAGATGTGGCTCAGCCCAACTCTAACAATCCTTATTGTTTACGCGCCAACATCGAGCTACGACAAAGCACAGCTGAAAGCTTTTTTATATTGATCTGGAAGGGCTTTACAGAGAAGATCATACTTTCTTCTAGGTGATTTCAACGTCAAGATTGGTCCCAGAAGAGCGGTTGAAGAGCTCCATATCACGACTCACGAAATGGAATGGAATGAACAGGGTGAAGGGCTGTCTGAGTTTATCATGTCGACCCACACTATCCATGGCATTTCGCAGTTCCAGAAGTCCTCTCACTCCCGATGGGCATGGGAGTCACCTGGTGGACAGTTCCATCATGAAATAGATGACATCATGGTCAATAGAAAGTCTTGCCTGACGTCGCTGTTAATCCAAAGTTTTACTCGGGATCAGATCATCGTCTCTTCTGCGCTAGTTTCTGTTTCTAAGTCCGTGGAGAGAGAACTAAAGTCCAAGAAAGGAAGCCTCAGGACTGTTGTCAACTGGGCCACTTGGTTTCGTTGGTGAGTATATGGGAAGATTCTGTGACCGACAACATTGATGAAGAATAGAACTGGCCAGTCGAACATCTTCACCATAGCGCCAGGCAAAGAGTCTTAAAAATGCCAAGACGCGCGACTTTTCGAACACTTTTAAGCTGATACACCAGCGTGGAATCGCGCGAGAATGACCAGCTAACGTCCGAACTTGAGAACCTATGCAGAGAAGCGATAAATGAAGATTTGAAAGAGAGATGAGCAGCAGTTTTGGCCGAGGCCGCCGGCTGGGAAGAACATTCGCAAAGCTTAGCCGAGGTATTGTCAATTACAGGGTGTCCCAAAATTATTGACGCCGATTTATAGCAATATATTTGGAACTTCTCAGCTGCGAAAGACGATGGAATTTCTATGCACGCTAGCTAACACTATGTGCTACAACATGCTACAGTCACATTTCAAAATACCCCCCATGAGCGCGGATAGAAGTCAAAGTTTGCTCTCGACTTGATCGCATGTGGCACGCAGGTAGCCTTCTCCAGTTCTTCGCAGCCGTTCTTCAGCCTTTGCATCCTAGCACTCCAAACTGGGACTGCAAACTCGACAGGTCTAACCAGGGACCATTCGTTGGAGTCAAGTGAGTCAAGCTCTGGAAAATAGGATTACCAATCATCTTCACCAGTAAAGTCGGGCAGCTGCCGTCGGCACCACTCGCGGGCAAGGTTGGCTCTGTGGACTGGAGTAGCGTCCTGCTGGAAGGTCTACGAGATGTCTCAGAGAACGTAGCCGGATCAGTGCTTCATTACTTCCATCACTACGCTGTTTGAGTACTGGTCTTGGTCAATTTTCATCCCGGCACTGAAGAAACTACGAGCATTTCAACCTTGCCAATAACTTCTTCAAAAAACATCATTTTACTGATCTTATGGCAAACTTTTTGTGAGAGATTGCACGTTATATGTTTCTTTGCGGAACGCGAACCTTTTGGTTGTTGAGGGATGGTTTTATCGTAAAAAGTTTTTTTGGTCAGAGAAAATGGCGAAGGGCTGCGTGTCATCGCTCAAGTGGGGTCTGCGACTTTCTCCATTTTTTGGCCCTGCAGTGTTTGTTGAAAACGGAATTGATGCGAAATTTCTACATACGATAGGAATGGCAATGAAGCATATAGACAGTTTTCCATCGCGATAACTCCTGTAGACCGTGCCCGTTGACTTCCTTTTCATATGTCACCCAGCATCCCGACCGATTGGCAGACTGACTATTTCAATAGTCCTCTCTTCAGAAACATTCTACCTTTCTACCTTTCCTAGTTTTTCTCTGATTCAACCTTCTTTTCTATATCGTTTAATAGCCTCCTATACGGATATTATAAAAATCCCAAAGAATTTTATAATGACCTTCCACCTCTCGCGTGTCAATGATTGCAAGTGGCATTAAATGAACCTCCTCCATCTGAAACATATTGGGAGTTCCACATCAGTAACCATGCATACTGCAAGAAAACCTTATGCAACTGATTAATTACAGGTAATGTGAATTTGATAAAATATTTTAGCTTAGGAATTTCTGAATTTTGGCGCCAATAATTTTGGGACACCCTGTACAACGCGGAGAGCCGAAGAGTACTTTGCTCTCTCACAGCACTCGCCTTGCATTTTGACAACACAGTGATGGTATTAACAAGGGAAGGATACTTGGTCGCAGTGGCCATTCAAGATGAGGTGTACCCCCAATAAGGCCAAAGACTATGACTTCCCTCCGTCGTCTTGACGAAACTGTTACTGCATCTCGAAGGACAATGGAGAAGGTCTGATTTCTTCGATAGCCACGCCTACCTGCCTACCCACCATCTTGGGCAAGACAGACACGTCGTCTCTATTCTTCTCCCCTCAGAAATTCGACATGCCATCATGACGATGAGGAATGGTACGGCGACATCCAAAGAGCCTTCCGTCAGTCATTGTCGAAACCCTGGCCCGGCTTTTCACACGAACTGCGGAATGCAAGGTGCCAAGCTCGTGAAAACTACCAAGACAGCGTTGCTGTATAGGAAGGTAGATCCAAAAGACATTGGAAATTCACCTGCTATCTGTAATCTATAAACTTTTCTCACGAGTCATCCCCAACAGCATTGGCAGAATATCAGATGAGTGATAGCCATGCGAGTAAACAGGGTCCGGAGAGTGTACAGTGCAATCGATCGTATCCACACCGTTACAATACTCAATGAAGCATCGCGAAAGTACGAAATGCCGTTGTACCTTATGTTCATTGATTTCAACAAAAGCCTTTGATACCGTCGAGACAGAAGCGGTATCAAAGCCCGGGCAACCAGGGTGTTCCTACTCAATATCTAAGGATGTTTTGTGAGCTCTACAACAACTTCACGTCCAGAACCTCGCCATTCTATGAAGAAGTCGACAGGATTTTGACAGCGCGATACATCTTGTCCCAAAACTTTCAGTGCATTCTCGAAAACATCATGCGTCATGTGGAATGGAAAGGCATGGGAGGGGAGGTCGATAGCCGCTAATTACATCATCTCCGCTTTGCAGAAGACATCATACTTATAACACCGAACATCGAGCACGCGGACCGAATGCTGGCCTGACTTTACAGTGCTTATCGAAAGGTTGATTCCATAATAAACTTACGATGCTCATGAGGAATATATTGGTACCTGCTCCCTTTACACTTAACGGAAGTGTATTCCTGCATGCTTTGAATACTTGTATCTAGGTCAGGATTTCAACGTGACGAAGGACATAGCTCCGGAGGTGAGAAAAAGGAAACGGGAGCATTGGGCGTGCGGAGCATTGAGAACATCGAGGGAGTAGTGAAGAAGACGAAGAATATCCGGCTCCGTGCTGTCCTTTTCGACACTGCGTTCCTTCCTGCTTTGGCATACGCCTCAGAGTCTTGGACTCTACGGAAGCAGGATGAGCATGCTGTCAGCGTTGCTCAACGCGCTTTGGAAAGTGCTCGTAATTTCCCTGTACACGCAAGTGCAGAAGGGAATCCGGAGTTCCAAGCTCCGTCAATGATCGAAAATCAATAATGCATTCGAATACGCCAAGAAATCGTAAATCAGATGGGTCGGGCACGTCATGCGACTTAGCGATGACCGTTGGACCGGGACGGTTACTGAGCGGATTCCTCGCAACGGCAAACGAACACCAAGACGGCGGCTGGCCCGATGGTCGGACTTCCTCGCGAAAGCTCTGAACGGAAGGAATGTTTTGTCCCGTGTCCCTAAAGCGAGTACGATTCACAGGTCTGCCCGGGTCGCAACAGAGGCGTGAATGAAGACGTTACTGGCGCCTGCTCGAGGAAGTCGATGATCAACGGTAGTCTAACATAAACTCCAGCTTGCCTTTCCTAATTAGAAGATAGAAAACGCGTCTTGATAGTTTGACTCGTACATCGGCTAACCACTGCAACTCAATGTGGAGGCCTCAATACGCACTCCGAAACGCACCACAAATCTTGATGGAAGCAAATGCAGTTGGTACATCTCAAAAGCGGCAGGAGTAGATCTCGCACGCTTTGTCTTTCATATCCTTCGAGTCATCAAAAGGGCGGAGGTGGTGTAGTGGCAAGTGGTCGATACCCGCCTAGCCCAACCAAGCCTTCCATCCCTCCGGGGTCGGTTAATTGGTACCAGACTCGTCTGGGAGGATAAAAGCACTGACTTGTACATCGGCTGGCCACCGCAATTCATTGTATAGGCCACATACGCACTCATCACGCCGCTACGCTTCTGAATTGAAGTGGAGTGCGGGAGCGCATCCCTCAGACGGGATTGATTAACGCCAGAAACTTTATCCTTTTTATCCTTTATCCTTCGAATAGAAAATCAATTCCCTTGCAAAGTATCATGTTTTTGTGGCCTAGTATGTTTTTCGGACCTCCTACCTTGTATCACTGGCCTGCGGTATAGTTTTCCCTGCGAAACAGTGTAAAGGATCTAGCGATTTTGTGGAAACTAGGCAGTGGAGTATCTTATTTAGCTTAATCTTTTGATTCCAGATTAGCATCGCTGTTTTTTGGTGCATATGTGAAATTCTTTGATTTTCCAGATGTTTGACATGATATGCCCAGTGAACGGTACGTCGTTCCAATTATCGGATTTGAAGAAATCACCACTTAGCGTACGCCTACTGAATGCTTTAGTGAATTGGCGCAAGTTCTACACGCAAGAAGTCACAGAAGGTGTCACTGAAATGCTACTGTCTCGCTTTTTGAATCCCGTTAGATGTACTCATTTGAGAGTCAGTTGGTCGACTCTACACTTGTTGGTAAGATTCCAGGTTCTGAGCGAGTTCTAGACGAGATGGGCAGAGAGTTGTCGGATTGGGAACGTTTCTGCTCGGAAGAGTATGAGACGATGATGGAGAACGAGGAAGAAGTTGATGAAAATTTGTGAGTGTAATTTCAACTGTAAAACCAATCTTAGTTATCAGAAGGTATTAAAACATTGACTAGATTTCTTCTTGCTTTTATACCCATAGCAAGCTGGATGATTCCTCTCGGGCTGCTTGTGAAAGAAAAATCTAAGCATGCAGGCCAAATGAAAGTATGCACTGGCACTTAGACTTAGTTTCGCTCCTTTCGCTCCGATTTTCATGTGTTTGGTGCCATGTACTCGTACCTCCACTATAGATATCTACAATGTGCGCCATTAATATGGTAACAAAATAATTGCTGTGCAGAAGCCGCAATATACATTGATACATGTAAAATTATACGAACTATTTACTATGCATCGCATCTACAAAACGAACTCACGGTCATCTCATTTATTCTTTTTTGCGCTAATTATAGCTCGAAGAGGCTTCGGCTACTCATCGACGGTGGCACACTGTTTCTTAAAAAACTACAGCCTGGGCTTTTTCCTATCAATTTTTAGGAGCAACAACAGTGGTGCGTTATGAAGCACAGGCTTCCCTCTCCAGTATGGGCTATACCCAGCGGCCCATCAAATGGTGGCACGGAAAATTTGTAGCAGGATTGGAAGCTAGGTTGGGATAAAGCGCGAACGTTTCCTCAGCACCAGTTTTGATCTTTTCCCATTCGTAAGCAAGTGCGCCATTGTTTTCAAATCGTGTCCCTGCAAAAATCTTTGACCCTCAGTTGCATCCTTTCAGAAAAACCCTTTTTACAAAGATTCGGACTAAGCTTTGTACTTTTCTAAAACAAAATTTATATAGCATTAATAACAATATCGTTCTTGTGGTAGAGATTTTAGCCCAAACCATCATGAAATAGGGAAAATGGCTATGAGAGGCGATCTGACTCTTCTCAGCGGCTTCAGCACTCGTAGTGTGAATTATACGTATACTCTGGGATTTCAACATTTCTTCCACGCTGAACACTCTTTATTCAGAAGAAAATTCGGTCGAAGCGCGTGCCGCGCGCAAGTAGCACTCGGTACTTGTTTTTTCTCCCAATTTCTTCTCTATAAAAAACTTATAAGGCTTTCAAATCTGATCGGGATACAATTGTACTCAATCGGAGTAGACTCTCCTCATCGAAGTAGTATATACAAACAAATCAGCGGTCATTTTTTCGTGTTTCCAAGTCAAGTTACGCAAAGGAAATTACAGACGTCCTAAAAGTTGTTACCATATTTATGGCGCAACTTGTCATATTTGACGGAATGAAAGGGGCACAGCTTTTTTCGACTTTTATTGCTCTGTTTGGGGCAATAGAAATTTGCTGCTATAAAGGAGGAAGGACAAATTCTGGGAGCGTTATTCGATCCTGCTCCAAGACTTTGTCCCGTTTGAGGGATGCATTCACGCATTCGAATTCCATTCAGAATCGTGGTAGCGGGCTGAATGCGTATGTGACCTATACAATGATTTGTGGTGGCCAACTGATGTACAAGTCAGTGCTGTTATGCTTCCAGGCGAGACTGGTACCAATTAACCATCCCCGGAGGCTATGGGAGGCTCGGATGGCCTGGGCGGGTAGTAATCCGGGACTCGAACCCGCGATCATGCGTGTGTAAAGTGCGCCACTGGCCACTACATCACTACCAGCTTCTGCTGCTATACTAACTAATAACAAGGTTTGTAGGTTCTGCAACTCATTTTATCGGCCTTAATACGCCACCACAATCTGAATAGAAATCGATTGCAGGGGCGCTTCACAATATGGAGTTAATTGACGTCGAAAATTTATCCTTCATTCTTATAATATTTAACTAGAATACACTCCAAGAGTGTGCCAACAAAGCAATAAATGGCTGCTTTCATAGTCCGCCGGCCGGCCGGCGTGCCGACGTGCGTGCCGGATAGGCAAACAGTCCACGCCCCTTCGGGGGGTTGAAAACAAACAACCCTCAAAGGGGGCGTGGACTGTTTGCCTTACACTGTCTACCTCCTCCCCCTAGCCCTGCCCCCGCCGGCTGGCGGACTATGAAAGCAGCCAATCACTTGACATAAAACTCAAGCATCGGTGAAAAACCGTATTGCGCTTCAGGAGATAGGGCGAATTCGGATGTTAAAAACGACTATAAGTACTGATCACTGTTAGGGGAGCCACAATCTAAGTCCCTGATTCGATGTAAGCAACTAGACACACCAGCTGGCTAGAATTCTCATTGGCTGCTTTCATAGTCCGCCGGCGTGCCGGCGGAGGCAGTGGTAGCGGGAGGAGGGAGGCAGACAGATAGGCAAACAGTCCACGCCCCTTCGAGGGGTTGAAAACAAACAACCTTCGAAGGGGCGTGGGACTGTTTGCCTTACACTGTCTGCCTCCCTCCTCCCCGCTACCACTGCCTCCGCCGGCACGCTCGCCGGCACGCCGGCACGCCGGCCGGCCGGCGGACTATGAAAGCAGCCATTGAGGTGAAAGCGCCAAGGCCATATCTGCTGAACTGTCGTTGTTCGAATAAAAGTCTGGTATCATACCCACGATGATGTCCTTATTTCAATGGAAGTTGTAGTATCACATCAGGATTTCAGAACACGGTTACACCAACTCCCGTGTTAATTAGCATGAGTATGGATGAGCGTATAAGTGAATTATCATAGTTCAACAGATTCTAGACAGTTTCCCGCACTAGTTAGTGATACAATACCCACCCTAATTATTCAAAAAATTTATAACCAGGTGAGTTTTCACTTTTTTCATACGTAATTTCACATAATTCGAAATCTATGAAGTGGCATATCCAGAATTTGGAAATGTTCAATTTGTAAAGTCTACAAAGTTCCTAGGGGCGCGTCATTAGCAGCGATGCTCGCTATAGTTATAACTAGAAGGCATTTCCTACTGTTGAAAGTATTCGGTGGGTCATGGAGCAGCCTACATATTTCAAAACCGAACAAAAAGACTTTTGCATTTCTCATGTTTTTTGATCATTTCGGCAGTAATTTTCTCTAAAACGGACGAACTTAGTCGTGCGCCAATATTTAACAGCAAAGGTTTTCAAGCCGAAAAATGAGAAATATGGTTTTAAATGAAAAAAGCAATTTTATGCTTCAAATCTGGATTTGCTTCGTATTTTCTCGGAGAACACGTTTCCTAGCTTGTTCAAGTAAGATTTTTGATCTTCGGGAAGAAGCCATGTTTTTCTTCGGAAATAATCATACTAAACTTTTTGTGAGCAATCACGGATATGAGAAGCAGTTACTCGTCTAGATCCTCAGGCTCCACCCAATCAGCTCGAGCGCCCGATGCAACATGTTGAATGGTTGTTAGAAATTTGCACTCGCACCAATCGAATGCGCTCAACTACTAAATGCAACTGATTTAAATATGATAGAGCACTTTGCAGAACGAGATGTTTCGTTTCTACCGGGGTTGAGTCATACTTTGACATTTCATCTTGTGGGTGGATGGTCGTATTCCACTTTGAAACTGTTTAACTCTCACGTTGGACATTTCTGTGAGTCGATTAATTCCCACGAAGCGGCTTACAGCACCTTGAACTGATTTCAGGTATCGTATATCGACCTCAGCGGTTCCTACAGTAGTTACCGATTCTTCGCACTTCGACAATGGCCTAGCTAATAATAGTGCCGCATTCATAAACTGTTTCACAACCTACGCAGTCAAATGCAGCCGCTATCCTCTTTCATTAATGAGCTTGAAAATGACGCAATTAATCAGTGCTGTAAGGTTTCTGCTGCGAACAAGAGATCACTCACAGGCACTACAAAGAGTCTGTATTATGTGGGGGGGGGGATTGTTAACGAAAACTCACAATCCTTTCTCATATATTATATATGAATGCTCAACGTTCTTATGCATTCGTTAGTATAATAGATTCGTGAAAATGTCAAACGCGTATATAGCACAGGTCAAGAGCATGAATCGTTGTCCTACTCATAATAGCAGGTACAGGGAATATGTATAAATATGTTTGGATCATCAAATGCTTGCATCATCATCATTCAAAAGCAAGCTTCTGTGGAAAACGACGCATCAATCGATTCACAGAAATGTTTAAATGGAATATACTCTTTAAAAAAGTAAAAATAGGACTATCATTTCATAAAACGAAATTTGAAAATATGACTCAAACCCGACAGGGAAAAAATATCTTGTTCTCCGAAATGATATGGCTTATTGGGAACAGTTGCATTCGGGAGCTGCGCCCATTCAATTACAAGTGCGAATTTCCAAGAATCTTCGATAATTTATCTGTTTATTTATTTATTCATTTATTTATTAATGCACTCCACTGAGTGCACACAACTAGAAGGAAGTAAACCACCCGCGGTCACTGTACAGTGTGGAATTAGGAAGAGAGAGAGGAGAGGAATACCGGTGAGTACCAATTTACAGAAGCTGCACTGATAGTGAGTGCCACGAAGTGCCCTATAGCCAGTAACCTCACTAGTTCGCCATGCTGCGGAGTAGTAAGACCAATTCGGAACTTTGGCACGTGTGTACGCCAACCTCCCTCGTGGAACCGACTCGAATGCTAGTGGCAAAACGGCAAGAAGTGAGCGTTTGAGGACGACATTTTGTTAAATAGAAGCATCGAGATAAGACGTAGTAAAGGTGGCGACCAACTGCAATTCAAAGAGAACTAAAAGAAAAGTTTAACGAAGTAACAAAGACAAAAAATACAAGCCTAACATGGAAAATGAAAGTAAGTAAAAGCAACCTATAGAGAGACATAGAAAAGAAGATAGGTTCATGAAACAGAGTTCTCAGAAAAGGAGGAAAAACGGCGGCCTAGAGGTTCATTCGAGAAATTCTAGATCCAGGACGCGCTGTGAAGAAAACTGTAAAGATAGAGAAGCGTTTCATCACGAACATCAGCGGAATATAGATTCACGAGAAGCGATAGCAGTTTGTTGACGATGAAGATAGAGATGCTCGATTCTCGCCATGCATTGAAGAACGACGGAAAACTAGGAAAACTTCCAGCGCTGGAATAAGCTAGAGATCTGCAATATCAAGAGTAGAGAGTAAATATTTTTGATTTAGTCCTTTTATTAAAACTGATAGTTTTCTAGCCTTCAGAATGCTAAGTGGGAGCATCTGCAACCATCTGGCACTCAGAGGACAAGCAAGTTGAGGGGCTTACCTTGGTAATACCTGAGCTTCCTCATGTATTGGAGGGAAAGTTCAGTGTTCCGGCCTCTGCAAGGTTTAAAGATTCAGTACTTGCTAGGTTTGATCTACAAGTCGCCTCTTGGAAGCTAAAAACAGAAAACTAGATAGTTGAAACCGGTCTACAAAGAAAGCTTCTCCAATCAAAGCTCCTTACCCTCTCTTTGTAACTGGCATAGAAGTGTTACCGAAATTCGATGCGCTCCTATGCACTAAAATTCTAGGAAGATTCTACGAATTGTTTCAGTTCCACTTCAAATTGCACCTTTTCAATTTGCTTGTGTACTTACGCGTACTCGAACTCCACACCTGTGAGCCTTGTACTGTTTAAGTAAAATTGAGCAGTCATTGCTCTGCATATTTCTGCGGATTGCAGAAGTACAGAGAACGCCTTGAGGACTACATTCCTCATATGTGATTCGAAAGTAAGGTCAGAGTTTACGAGAATCCCTAGATCATGTACTCCATTAGCTTTATTGACACAGCTACCAAACTTATATTCCTTGTATTTCTTCTTGCCAATATAGAAAACAGTTGTACTCGATAGATTAAAGTATATCCCAAGCTGACGCTTAATCCATCATGTTGGAAACGCATTGGGAAACAGCATAAAATCTCATCTTGGTTTTCAGCATCGTATACTTCAATTGAATGATGAGTTTTGAGTCCCGCGGTAAATCATGAGCATACAATAGAAAAAGAAGTGGCCATAACACATCCCCCTGAGGGACGCCGTTATTACACGCAAATTGGGGGGAGAAATACCTAGCTGCTGCAGTTTTAAAATCAGTTTATGATGAAAGACTCTATCAAACGCTTCTGACAAATCGAATAACATCCACTGAATTCCCAACACTGACCACTGACCGCCATAGTCCAGTCGAAAAGATAGTCAACCAGCTGGGTAACAGGCTCCAGCCACGAACCCGTGCTGCTCCACTGGAATCTAAATTTTTCTGTTAGCCGTCCCATGATTTTATCACAGACGGTTCCCTCGAGTACTTAAGTGGGGGGTGGTAGAGTGGTAATAGGACGAAAGGACGATAAAAGAAACGAATCACTGTTTTTGAAATGGCCGTTACAATACTAGATCCCTTCCACAACGAAGGAACTTCTGAGAACCGCACTGATGCAAAGTATCTACCCAACACCCCACCCTTATTTTTATTCTCAGTGAAAAATTTCCATTATCGTTTCGAAGTACGGGCAACTTCGCTCGAGCTTTTATTTTACTGTTCATCGAAGATAATAGTGCGTGTCGATTAGGGCCAGTACAAGCGTGCTTCTCCTTATTTCTCAGAAATCTTCGCACATGGCGGTCCGATTCAGAAAGAATCTTTCTATAGAACGGGTGTGCGTGATGGCTGGTGAGAGAGTTAAGTAATCGGTTCTTCTGAGACATCGGATTCAGTACATGTCTGAAATAGCGCGACGTAGTTGGCTCTTCATGATGACAAACATTGCTATCCCTCTGTATAAAATGCGGCAAAATCTTTTGTGAAAATCATCAAGGTCTATATAATCTCGAAAGCTGCCCCATCAGTCAACTGAATCTGAATACCGTGATAATCCGGTAAAGTCAGTTTTAGGGAGTTTTTCAGCACTAGTCTGAGTCCTTCGTATACGAAAAGCGATAATGTTATGATCCGCTGAGGCGAAGGGAGGCTGTACGTAAACATTTTCTGCAGGTTCAGTGGAGGCCAAGATGAGGTCTAGAGTTTAATCGCCACAAGTAGATTTCTTGACGTGCTGAATAAGGGCACAACAGTTGAAGAATTCAAGAAATCTCGTCAAGTAAGCATTCTTGGTAAAGCGGGCTCCTTAATCAATATGGAGAATTGAATGTGCATGAGAAGAAGTGAAATCGAGTAATGTGTCAATAAGTTGGTCGTCACCAGCCACCGAAGAGCCTGGAGGTCGATAAACTAATTTTAATCTTAAAGAATCAGTGAATGCGAGTCAGTAACGTTGAAACAGAGAGTATCAGATTTCACTATGGAAGCGGTACGAGCCGGGCGAATATTCCCTTGGAGCCCCTACGATCGGAGCTGAATAAACTATATGGAAGATCAGCAACAGTTTCGGAATCGGTTATTTTAAAAGACAACCACAACTCTATTATGAATAGCAAGTCCGGTTTCACTGTGCTCAACAAGAGGTTAAGGTGATGCAGTTTATTAGAGAGGCTGCGTGCATTGAATAGCATGCAGTTGAGACCTAGAAGAGGACCTTGACGCATTACTCGTTTACCGAAGCGCGCGATTTGGGCAGGTCCTGGGCTGCCTTCAACTCGCCCCGGTACACAATCCACATGCGGCTTTTGACTTGATCGTTCCGAATTTTGCATTCCCACCTGAGCTAATGGTCAACCTTTCGTTCCGCAGCTGTCATACTTCGACGCATATAGACATTACGGGAGCCAGAGTTGCGCAGACGATGAGAATTGGACAGCGCAGTTTTACAGTGAGACCTAGTCGGCAATCCCGTAATTAAGTGGGGCCCGTGTCCATAGCTATACACAGACGATGAATTTCCAAAGGTCGACATTCGACATCAGGAACACCCAAAAAATCACCTACTTCGGCCTCCAACTCAGCTTTCCTAGCCGAAAGACGCAAGTTGGGGGACAATTCAGGAAGTCCAGCGATAACGTCCACGTCCACGTTTCTCAGCTTCAATTCCATTAGTCACTTCTTCGGGAATCCTAGAAGCAAGCACCCTGAGCATTTTGTCGATTACCGGATCCTTATTCTGCTCTAAAATTGCTTGCAACAACTTCTGAGTTGATAAACTGTGAGAGTCACATTGAGGGGTCCACCACTAGATCGGGGGTCTGCTTAGCTGAATTGTTCCTACAACCGCCCGTGGAGTCCTTTCTTTTTGTTGCGTTGGATTTTAGCAGGCATCGCGAGAACAGAGAGTTAACAGTAACCAACCAATCGATCCGGTGAGGTGGGCGCCAGGGCCGTTTCAAAACACGAAGTACTCAGCAAAAACAAATATAAAGCAAAACGAACAGAACGACTGCGTCGAAGGACGGGGCAAACTGTAGTAATAGCCAAACGGAAACACTGTCTAAACGGGAAAGAAACAAACAAAACATAAAAAATATTCACAAATGCTAGACGGAGTCAGCGAAACGCGACCGTCCTCAGACATAGCGACCTCACGATTATGGCGCACAACAAAGCAAGCAATCAATCAGTCAATCGCAATCAATATGCCACTTCGGCCACTCGAGACGCATGCCTGATTGGGTGGCCAAGCGGAGAAGTAGGGTAGATAATTGGTGCCAAAGGTGTTGATCCGAAGTGTAAATGTGCTAAATGATTTTCATGTCATTGAGTAGCTTTTTGAGGGAAGTTTTACGGTATAGGTTTTCAGATGTTCACATTATATGAAAAAAGCGTTTCAGTTTCCTTTGCTTTAGGATGAGTCGGAAGCTATTCATTAAGCCCGAGTTTCCAGACGAGCAAATGTATAATGCCAATGAAAGGCGTGTTTCCCTCCTTAACATTGAAAATTAACCTAAAAAGGCAGAAAAACATGTGTTCCCCATAAAATTATGCCGCCAGATTTGGGCGATAAAGTCGCTTTCTTTATTGAAGTCAGTTATAGTCAGGTTTGCAAACTATAAGAAAGTGCTAATTCTGATATATAGGCATATCATTTACTGACTTTTGGGTTTAACTCACATTTGCTGTTTTTCGGTTCAATCTACCTCTGTCGTCCAAGATTGGCGCATGAATAAATTCGTCCGTTTCAGGAAAAATTTGTACCGAAGTGATCGGAAAAACACGAAGAATGCAGAAGTTCATTTTTTTGTTCAAATTTGTAATAAGAAGGGTGCTTCATAGCCACCTGAATACTTTCAATGGTAGGAAATGCCTCCTGGTTACAATTATAGTGAGCGTCGTTGCTCATGACGTGTCGCCAGGAACCTTGATGGACCCAGGACTCAGAAATTGAACTTCTACAAGTTTTGAATTCTATAGAGGCAGACAGCTGAATCGATCTATGTAAAACTATTTATGAAAAAAGAGAAAATCTATAAGGAAAAGTCGAAAAAGATGCGAATTCCCATTTTTCCTCCAAGATTTTTGAATAATTGGGGTGGGTATTGTAAGTGAGCCCAGCGATAGTCAAAAGAGCCGAACAAAGGCAATAGGAACTCAAAACATGATAATGTACTATTTTTTCTTATTTCTACTAACTAGCCGTTGCTCCTTATAGGCTAACCCTGAAGTAATGACACAGTTAATGGTCAATCCGCTTGAGAGGCGTATCCAAGCAATAATAGGTTGAAAAAATGTCATTAATAAAAATCGTGAATATGCCTAAGTCTTACCTTTCCTATCTTCCAATGTGACTCTGCTGTAACACGAAAGATTTCTACGTGAAGCATATTGAGCCACCGAGCGACCAAGAAAAAGATGTTGTAGAACATGATGAAGCCGTATTATGCCACATCTAATTAATCACGGATTCCTGACTAGTGATCAGGATATGAAGCTACAAACAATCTTTGCGGAAACGAGTCAGTATTGACAAATCCGAGCATTGAAGATAGCGAAAGAGAACAAGAAGACTGGCCAAAACCCTTTCCACGTATCATACGTTACACGAAGACTGGCCAAAACCCTTTCCACGTATCATACGTTACACACGTTTCACGTTTAACGATCGCGAAAGATGCTGATTTCTACTGCAGTGGCTACTGGCAAGTGGAACACGGATTATGTCTGCTAAAATTGGGTGATAAATCCCAACGAAAAGCCCTTCCAGCGATCTCGTGAATGAAAAGCTCACAGCATCACAAATCATTCCACACTTAATCTGACCACAGACTCCATGAGTCTCAACTTCATCGGCACATAATTGCACACTGGTTACAAGAGAGATTTCGAACAGTCTTGGTAATCAACGAGTAGATGGAGAATAGACCGGAAAAGCTTTACTCTTTGAGGAATCTCGCTGATACAAGGATACATCTCGGAGGAGCAGCCCATCACCGTGTCAATCACATACTTGCTGTGCAGAGACGGACTGAGCCGTACTAGAAATTTCCCCGGAATGCGAAATTTTCCATTCTAGCCAATAGTGTGGGCTAGTGTAAGACTCTATCAGAAGCCTTTGAGAGGTCTATATAAATAACATCAACCGACTTGCTCAGCCCCGAAGAAGTCAAGGAGTCTTTTTTGGAGTGATTACTAACCATCGGTTAGTTTAGGATAGAACCATCCACTCTGCAAAGGTGAGGAGGCATCTCGATAGCCACGGCAAAAACTTTTCCTCTAATATTCTCTACGTCGCATTAATAGGGGTAGGGGTGAGACATAGAGGCCAGAAGTTGCCTGGAAGTTTAAAATCAGTTCGAATCCGATTGCTGACCGCAACTGCATCTTTCCAGAGCTGGACAACATCACCAGCAAGAAACGAAAGTTTGACGGAATAGCTAAGGGTTGACTTGAAGGTTAACTGATTCCGCTGTACAAGTAGTATTTGTGGAATCGGAGATAGTGTTAAGACGAATGTCGCAAACTTCCACACGCATATTTCGGGGATCGAACCGCGGTCGCAGTTCATTAATTAGGTCACATTAGCATCCGACACGTCACCACGATTCTGAATTATCAAATGCGACGACGCATCCTGAAAACGGGATTGATTACACTGAAGACTACCTTTGTTCGTTTTTTATTGAAGAGACCCTCTTCATGGTTCACTTGAGGATGGAACTTAGGTTTTTCCGAGGTGAAGAAACAGCGTCGGGTTGAAAAAAGTATTCAATACACTTTCCCTGATTCGTGATAAGCATTTCATAAGGAATATCGTTCGAGGGCTCAGACTAAAAGACAAATATTAGGTTGGGTAGTAAGTAAAGTCGGGTTCTGATACCGATACGCAGGATCACACAACTTTCTTCCCAATCAACTTCATGAGTGCACTATTTACCTCATCTTTCTACAATTGCCCTATATCGATTGACTAGTGAATGGATACCTTTCTGGCAGAACTCTAGTGTTTCAACGCAAAAAATAACCGAAGAACTATTTTGAGGTCCTTGTAATCGTCGTAGCTCCTGTTCTCCAGAAGTGAGCAAGCGAGTAAAATAAGCGGTATTCGAATAGTCCGAGATGAGGAGAATATGGTGGGTAAGGGAGAATTACGAAGCCAAGTTTGCAAATTGCTTTCTGGGTTCCCTTTGCAACATGTGGTCGTGCGTTGTCGAGTAGCAAGGGATCTTTATCTGTAGAAAACTGTGGTCTAGCGGATCCGCAGCAACTTTACGCAGCTGCGACAGTAGATATGCGCCAACGTTGGTGTTGCGATTCAAGAGATAGCAGTGATGCAAGCCTCATACGCTCCACAGAACGCAAAGTATGACCTCTCAGGAGAATGCTCTCATTTGGAACGTCAGTGGCTGTTGATCTGCACCCATCTGCTGATACCCTCGTGTATTACACGGTTTATCTAAGCTACCTATTATATTGTTTTCAGTGACAGTCTTGTCAGCCCAAATGGCGACTTTCGGGACAAGAACACCACAGCTTTCTAAGAGCCCTGCCTGTGCGCACCAAGTCGACTGGCGGTGGCAGACGTATTCCTTCGACAGAGCTCCTCAATAAGGTCGAAATTATGATCAGTGCGCGTCTCGAACATGGCTGGTATTCGAGGCTGCGGTTGCCGTTGCGGAACTCCTGTAGCCAGTGTCACCAAGTCCTTTCGTTCACCGCGTGGTTCACCGAAAAGACCAGACATCATTCTACATAGGATCAAGCATTCGCTACCTCTTCGTGGTTCTCGTAATCACTACGATATACTTCCGCGTTCGGTCTTCTTGAAACAGGGCATTCTGCATAATGTTTTACACTTTTTTGCCGAACAGGTTTGTTATGGTAGAAACCACTATTTGGTCGACGTTTCGAACAAATCATCGTCATCAGGACCTGAAATCCGTTCGAAGCTTCTGACCCGTTTCTTGGGGCGTTCTCCAAAAATACGATCACCTGTGTCACCTGTCGTCCCGTTGATCGCCGATCTCGAGCGGGCGCATTAACGTCTCTATTCGTCCCTGTCACGAGCCAGAGTGGTCCAATGAATCGCTCCGGGGACACGAGGATCAACATTCCTTTTGTTAAGAGCTTTCATAAAGAAGTCTGACCATCTCGTTGACGGCCGTCCTGGAGTTCGTTTGATGTCCCGAGGAATTCAGTCAGTAACCGCCCTGGTCCAACGGTAATCACTATATCGCATAACGTGTACGGCCCACCTGATCTTCGATTTCTTGGCGTATTCAACGGCATCCCTGATCTTCGTTCGTTGACGGAGCTTGGAGCTCCGGATTCCCTTCTACACTTGCGTGTACAGGGAAATTACGAGCATCATCCTTTCCAAAGCACGTTGAGCAACGCTGACAGCATGCTCATCCTGCTTTGGTAGAGTCCGAGTCTATGAGGCGTACGTCAAAGCAGGAAGAACAGCAGTGTCGAAAAGATGAGCGCGGAGCCGGATATTCTTTGTCTCCTTCACTACTCCCTCGATATTCTCGAATGCTCCCCACGCGGCGCGTTTCCTTCTGCACAGCTCTGGAGCTAGGTCGTTCATCATGTTGACTTCCCGACCTAGATACACATAGCTAGAGCATTCGGAGATATTCGTTCCGTTTAACGTGAAAGGAGCATCAGGTACCAATCCGTTTTTCATGAACATCGTCTTCGTTAAGTTCAGTCTCTGCCGATTTCTCCACAAGCACTATCGAACTCGGCTAGCATTTGTTCCGCCTGCTCGATGTTCGATGTTATAAGAACGATGTCGTCTACAAAGCGGAGGTGATGTAGGTAGCGGCTGTCGACCTTTATTCACAATTGCTCTCATTTTAAATGGCGCATGATATTCTCGAGAGCGGCACTGAAAAGTTTGGGCGAAATAGTATCGCCTTGCAGGACATCTCTCTTCACGTTGACAAAGACTTCCTTGTAGAGTGGTGAAATCTTTGTCGTGAAGTTGTCGTAGAGCCCACGAAGCATCCTTATATATTGAGTAGGAACACCCTGGTTGCCCAGGGCTTCAATTACCGCCTCTGTCTCAACGGTGTCAAAGGCTTTCTTGAAATCGATAAACGTACGACATAACGACATTTTGTACTCTCGCGATACTTCAATGAGCCTTGTTAGGGTGTGAATATGATCGATTGTGCTGAACCCTCTCCAGAACCCTCCTTGCTCGCATGGCTGTCCTGCATCTAATATTCTGCCAATCCTGTTGAGGATGACACGCGTGAAAAGCTTACAGACAGCAGACAGATTGGGCGATAAATACCAATATCGTCTGGGTCTCCCTTCTTATACAGCAACACAGTCTTGCTAGTTTTCCACGACGTGGGCACTTCGCATTCCGACAGGTACCGTGTGAAGAGCCTAGCCAGAGTTTTGATAATAACTGGTGGGATACTCTTCAGATGTTCCGGTTTAATCCTATCGGGACCAGGCGCTGCACATTTCTTCATCGACGCGATGGCATGTCGTATTTCGGAGGGGGAACCTAAGGAGCGATATATTCGTCATGCCTAAGATGGTGGGTAGGCAGATAGACGTGGCTGTCAGAGAGATCCGAGTAGAAGTCGTAGATGACCTCCATTGCCCTCCGGGATGCAGTAACTATTCCGTCAGGACGGCGAAGGGAAGTCGTCTTGGTCTTGTAATTGGCGAAGCTCCGTCGGGATTTGCGAATGCTCTTTCCGGCCTCGGCGGCTTCGTCCATGACTGCTACTCTTCTCTCTTTCAGACCTTCCTTTGTCGCTTCTCTGCATGACTTCGCAAGCTCAGACGTTTGTTGATGATTGCCTGTAGCTCGCGCGATTCCACGCTGGCGTATCAGCTCGGGAGTCCTCAAAGAGAGTCGTCTCTTGGTTTCTTGTAAACTCTCTGAAGTGGTCCCAGTTGATGGAGGTCTTGGGGCTTCGTTTCCTAAACTTCATAGCTCCCTCTCCACGCACTGAGAAGTAGAATCTAGCGCGAAGGAGGCGATGGCCCGGTCCCGTGTAGAACTTCGGAACAACAGCGACATCAGTCAGGAAAAATCTCCGATTGAAGATGATGTGGTCTATTTCATTATGGAGCTGTCCATCAGGTGACTCCCATGTTCATCTCAAATGAGAGGGCTTCTGGAACTGCGAGTTACCATGGATGGTGTGGGTGTACATGATAAATTCGGACAGCCTTGGGGTTGAGCCACATCTTCTTAATCGTAAACGTCCGATTCGGGTTGTTAGCTTTCGTACGAATCGAAGTTCATGGCCAAGTGTGTACTGACGAGGTCACCTACGCCGCCGACGCCTCTGCTGTCGCATGTTCCAAGGAACAGTTTTTCTCCAGTTTCAAATACAGCGTGCAGCGCGCGATGCCTTCTCGTCTCGTTCAATCCATGACGTCGTATTTGATCTTCCTAGCTTGCATCATCAGGACTTCTATATACGCTTCCGATGCAAGCGTCCGTGCGTTGAAAGTACAGATCGCCATCTTACAACTTCTCCTTTTGGGCAGCCTGTTTTGATCCTGAGATTTTAGCAGCCTCTTCCGAGCGGTCCTACCCAACGCTGCAGTATTGGGGTCTCCCTCAGGTTCAGGAAAATGAGGCCCATTTCTATTACTGTATTCGGCGTGCAGATACCCAACGTACAGCCTGCCAGGCTCTGACGTGGGGGATAGGTTGACTCCGAGGGCTTGTCAGACTATTCCGAAGTTAGCGAGGGGCTTTGTTTTTGGAGGCGGCCCCGAATCGCCTCCCAGATACTTCCCAGTCACTCGAATGCAAGCTTTTGGCCGAGTCGAAGGGCAGGAGACCAACTGCGCCCACAGACCTCGCCACACGTATGCGTGGATCGCCTGCGAGAAGCAGACGGTATATTGACCCAGCACAGCAAAATCAAGGAGCCCATCCCCTGGATCCACCTGCGTCTCGGGCAAGTACCGATGACTTTTGGTCGGCGATTAACTCCCCTATCCGCCACCGGGGCGCCCTACGTAGCCTCGTCACTAACCGGCTGGGGATCCTTCAGTGAGAGAGAACCCTCAGTGAAGGAGATCCGTAGCTGTTGATCTCACTTGACCAGAATTGATATTTTGTCAACTGTTGCTATATATAACGCGATATGAAGGTTTCACAGAGTTCGTGATTTGTGGGCAAAGCTTCGGCCTTGAATGGTACTCGACCCGTACTCGTGCTTTCCGGACACCTTGTTCTTTATCCCTCACCCTACCGAGACCCCGCTTGCCTTCCCCTTGTGGACAAGTTATATCATGTAAAGCTCACAGCTTAACGCTTTAATGCTGATATTATCTGGCCGGCTCAACAAATTGCATCTGTGAGTGCTGATGAGCTATGGTATAAAAGGCATTAAGAAGGCGAGGGCAAGCGGGGTCTCGGTAAAAAAAGGGATAAAGAGTACAGTGCCCGGAGAGCACAAGTACGGGTTCGAGTCCATTCCGACGCCGAAGCTTTGCCCACAAATCGCCAGCCTCGTGAGAATTTCTGTTGAGTTTCGCCCACCGTTGTTTCTTCCATCTATCTACAATCTGCATATCAAACTAACACGAAAGATAACAGAAGTTACGGCGAGAAAAAAATCATCTCGAATAAGCAGCTCGGCTGAAGTAGGTTCCTCAAGACACTGCAACCTTTGGTCATCCGTGACTTGGAGACTAGGCTGATGAACAGCCAGGCTACGTTTTGAATGCTGTGTTACGAAACTACAAAGCTATATATTAATTGATAAAAACTGTGATCTTTAATATTTCAAACATTTTTTTTCCATGGGCAAAATCTTTATTCTTTCCAGCAGCGTGAATTTGGATGATGACGATCCAAGCTTCAAGGTCTCAGTGTAGGACCTGCTCATCTCTCTCCGGTTAGTGACTTCTGTTGTAATGTGCAGCCTTTCAACCTACTTAACGCCCTAGATTAAAATCCCAACGCAAAGCCCTGATCATGTTTTCGCAAAAGTAGCAGGCGTACGCATATCATAAATACGGTTCTGATCGCTCAGGTACTTTCATTAATCTGTGTCATCCTTCTTTCCGTCTTTTTTGATTCATTTGTCTCCCTCTCTCGATTTTCTTTTTCTTATGTTATTCAAAGTACGCATGAGCTAATCTTGACATTTGAAGGTACCTATGTCGTTTACATAATTTTCCGAATGTCGATCGTGTATATTTTAGTTTGCATATGCTCAGTTTGCCTTGTACTTGTCAAATGCAGTTTTATGATACTTATTTATTGTTTAACAAGCCAATTACTAAGCTGCAATTTGACTGTGTAGAATTTACGAGTGAATCTGCTCACTGCCTATAGTATTTGGGTTTGTTACCCCGCTAAAATCACTACTATAGGATCGCTGAGCAGACCCTCGCTTATAATTGCGTTGTTATCAATAAATGTTTCAAGAACGCATACTGAGTTTCTTCCATTGTGTCCTCTCAGTGCGGCAAAGTGAGTGTCAAATGTTCTAGTCGGGGATGGATAAGCGACGTGAACAGCGGAATTTGAGGCAGTTAGTTAAGAATAGCTAGGCATCGGCATCAAAACGGCTGTAGGCATCGAAACGGCTGTACACTTACTGCGAATAAAAAGTGTGCACTCATATGATCCTATATATTGATTTGCAGCCGATTCAACTGGGATTTTTTGCCGAAGACACTACTGCCTAACTGCTTAAACAAGATGGCGAGTCAGGTTTTTTTCCATTCTAATAGGGACCTTCAATAAAATGATTTGACAAAGTTGATTTTAAGTCCTGGTTAGGTTCCATCGAAGGTTTTGAAGACATGTCACTGGCGAGCCTTACCTAATTTCTGATTAGTATTCAATAGCTTCAACTGAAAGTTATTACTGGAAAGTAGCCAATCTACACTGGTGTGCAAAACTTAGGGACGAGATGGATAATGTAACATAGAACATCGAGGACTGGGTGGAAGTAAATCAAAGTGTGGGGTTATATTGCCAGACCTATGACGGTCTTGCACAGGAAGTTGGACATCTCTCCGTGGAGGAATAGTTCAAACAAAGCGAAAAATATGGCTACCCGCACAAATTGAGGCAGCTGATAGCGATGGCGAAAAAAATTTTTGTCAATTAGCCAGTAGCTACCAAGTACTGTGGTGTTATCCTTCTATTCATCATATCCCGCAGACCTCATCTGGATGACATAGCACGAGGAAAAATCATCGAGAAACTCGAAAAAGGTCGAATGGCGAGTTCTGCTCAGGAGCCTGGTATCGCTCACAGCGTTGTTTCACGTGCACGGAGAGCATTCCGAACATCTGATACTGCTGCACGAAGTCGAGTAGGTGGTCGACCAAGAACAACTACACTAAGGTACGACCGCTACATTGTGCAGCAGGCAAGAAGAAATCCACGTCAGTCAGCTTCTTCGATTGCAATGTCATTTAATAGGATTTCAAAGCAAGCTATCCCACGCACTACAATGGCACGACGACTGCACGGTTGCGGTCTCTTCGCCCGACGACCACGACGTAGTAATCCTTTGACCCTCGCGAGTCGGCGAGACGTTTAGGATGGTGCCAAGAGCATCGCGAACGTAGCCGTTCCCTTTTTTTCCGGATGGGAGCAGATTCAGTCTGAGTAGCGATCCTGGACGCACCCTTATGGCCAGAGGTGGGGACACGGACATCTCTCAGCAACGTAGTGGAACTTAATCGTTCTGGTGGTCGAAGTGTTATGATATGTGTAGGCATCATGCTTCGTAACCGTACTTACCTCCAGATTTTTGAGCGTGGGACCCTTAACAGTCGGCGTTACTTTGAAAAAGGAACATCTCCCTAATGTGTATTTTTTCAGGGCAGCAGTGAGCCCTGAGTTCATTTTCATGGATAGCAACGCGCGAGAACGGAATCGCGTTGCAGAGCATTTACTGCTGTCCGTGGTGATCACACACTCTATTAGGAACCGCGTCGCTTTTTTGAAGTACTAGGATAAATTGTGAGGAACTATGTATAATCGGTACCTTTCAGTAAAAATGTCCTGTTTGCACGTCCTACCTTGAATTTCTGCCAGTTGCTTCCTGTGCAATACCGTAATGATCCTCTATTGGTACGGCATGAATTACATCGAGCTCTGTCGTCTGACAGAGGTACAGTAATCAAAAGTTGCTTTCGTTTTTAAGTTCTGTACACCAGTTTATTATGAAACTGAACGAAAGTAGACCGTTGCGTCCTCAGGTTCTATTACTAATCATTATGATATCAATGTTGAAATGAAGGGGATTAGCCATGCACGATTCCTGAATGACAGTGGGCTTTCGATGTGAAAAATAGCAATCATGGGTCATTCCTAGTCCTGGAGAAGAGGTAGCCTCCCAAGAAAAAAATTCCATCCTTGTAACAACTTCAATGTTTGGTCTTCTTGAAACCTGGGCATTTTACATAATGTTTAAATACTGCTTTACTCTTCTCTCGTACTATAACTTCTCTACTTACTACTATTACTACGTGCTTCTCGTAAATACTCTCGTAACTCTTCCCATTGTGCGTTCGTAAGGTTGGAGAACCTCTCACGCGTATGTCTTCTGGAAAGTTCAAGAACTGATGAGAGTACTCGAAATTTAACGTCTTCTACGGAAGAGGGTTCTGGTTCGCTATAGAACGAAGTGGGAAAGGAATAGGCGTCAGCATAGACTGCTCAGATTCCGTACTATTGCGCCGAGGCTCTCTGCGCACTGCATTCATTCTGAGCTGATGAAGCCCTGTCACCACCTGGCGACACGTGAAAGGTCTTATTCCTTGGGCAATTGAAAACGATGGCCCAAGATTAAGCAAATCCAAAGCCTTCTCCGATATTGGTGCATTGCCAAAAGCGGTGACTCTCGCCTGATTTTGTGGGTTGTTCATCCCTAGAGTGGTTGTATCATCATACCGGTGGGTCGTAAAAGAGGTGGCCATATCACTGGAACCCTTTCCGTATTTCTCGCTCCTCAGGGCACTGTACTTGGCGCATAGAGTTGTTTTTGCCCTAGATCGAATTCAATCACAGATCGCCTTCGAACCACATTCAATCGCCTTCCAACAACGATCCGACAATAGCCGTCTACAAGATTCCTCTTTCGCGTTTCATTTCAACAAAGCGGAGTACAACATGTGTTGTTTCTGCTTGATAGCAACGCCTAGGAGACTTCGGTAAATATTGACGATCCAGAAAATCCTGAGAATATGGTGTATGTCCGGCTTCCTTTCATATCGGACAAAATTAGCGCAGAAATCAGGCAGTGCATAGCACACGCGGATTCAGCCGAAAATGTTGTTCTGACAAACTTACCAGGCGACAATATCAAACGTCAACTAATCCGCAATAGACTTTACGACCGTGCATGTTCTACGGATAACTGCGTTATTTGTCCGTTTGGAAAAGTTGGAGATTGCACACTGCGAGGGACGGTTTATCAACTTTGGTGTTCAGTCTGTTACGAAACATATTTAGGTTGGCAAATAAGTCCTGCGACAAAATGGAGGCCTTTTTTGAATCATTTCTAAATTTTTTCAAACCAATCAATTTTCGGAAAAATATTTACCGTAGAAGTCAACAACCTTTTATCCTTTGAGCCAATCACTTATGCCATCTCTTCAGGAGTGAGGGAGCTGTGATTCGAAGAAATAATTGCCGTTTTTGGATCACATTAAGTTACGAATTTCCTCTCCTCAACGGAGTGCTCAAAAAGACGGAGCACATGGTAGTTAAAAGGGGGAAGACTCCGGGAGTACGACTGATGAGTAACCTGGAACCAAGCGGGATCCTGGGGAGGTCTGGGGAGGTCAGGCGTAGGTGGAAGGAATACTCCGACAGGCTTCTCAACGAAGAATTCGCCCGTGAAAACAGCTCTTACTTGGAGGCAACGGCTGGCCCCATCAAACTCTGGATAGAGGATGAAGTGCGCATAGCAATCGGGAAGATGAAGGTTGGAAAGGCAACTGGTCTGGATGACGCACTCGGTAATAGAAGCCAGTTGGATAAAAGCCAAAAGTTACAGTACCAATTTCGATGCCGCCTCATGAATTGATTGTTCTCTGAGCAAAAGTCATCATTATTAAAACTTGTTGGCCTGCATTCCACAACAAAAATTGTGAATGCTCTCCTGATTAGTTGATGAATTCGTTCGACGTAGTTGTATGCTCAGTGAGCGGAAAGAATGAAAAATACATCAAGAGAATCAATATCTCACTCAGCGCGAGAGTAGATAGCCTCCCCGAATGAGGGATCTACTACAGTTAATGTTGGCTGTTGATTGACAGGAACAAACACATTTTTGCGAAGATTGCCTCGATTACCACTTATTGTTACCTGAAGTTTCACATACTTTGATTAAGATCATGTGGAGATAGCAAAACCATTGTTTTTTTTTGTCAAGGTTAGCCGATGTTCGAAGAAGTGAATAGGGAATACTGAAAGCCTGTCAAGCAACGCTATCTCATGTTATTCTTTTGTAGTGAAGGTCCGAAAGCGACCCATCATTCTATCGCTTCGAGGAAGTTTTTTACGACTGGTCTCCTCACATAAGCACAGCCCTCTTTTCTCGGATGTAGAAACTTCTACGCGATTGATCTCACCTCAAATCTATGTGCAGAGTGACCTTAATCGTACATAACTTCAGCTTAAATATGTACTTTCCCTTGATATATAAGTATATAAGTTTATTACGCCTGCGGAAGGCAAACGTGAGAAAGAAACCAAAACTCAATATAAATATCGAACATCTGTACCAACAACAATACGCAATACAACGATAAATTAGTTAAGTAATCAGTCTCGAGAAACGTTAGGACCAGTTCCCTTCATCAGCAACTTAACTACTTGGCGTTTGAACCGAACTAGCGATGGAGAGACAGATATATTTTTCACCACTTTCAGATAATCACTGCCAGCCCTGAAGGTAGAACTACTCGCTCGCAAGTTAGTTTTAGGACGTGCCAAAGAAATTCTCATGGAGCCACCCCTAGTCCTAGAATGTGTCAGCTTGAATATATTAGAACCGTGACCACACGTACCGTGTACAAGTTTGTGAACCATACAAAGATCGAAAACCCTCCGTCGCTCTTCTAGAGATGTCAGTCCAATATACTGATTCCTGATAGCTGCCTCAGGTATTCTGGAGTACAAAAAACCACCTATTCGAATAAGCAGCTTACGAGTAAAGTTATTCTGAACCTTTTCAAGCGCATAGACATGTTTCCTCGTGATCGTACACAAACTCGCCTTAGTTATGAGGATGACAACAGTAAGAAAGCGGATTTTCATTAAAAGGTCACTTTTGGGCAGGAAAGTTTTCAAGTTTTGAATGAGTGAATTTTGTGGCCACGCAGAAAGAAAGTGTCAATAAATTCGTAGTTCAGATCCATGTGAAATGTAGAATAGTACTCGCATTTTCTCAAAAAAAGATCTCAAAGCAAATAGGTACACAACTCAGATGGTTTTGTTCGTCACAAATCTGGATATCTTTCTGCGTAACTCCTTAAATCGGATAAGAGCTGCTCCTTGATGAAGAAATTTGTCGTATGTGTAAAATTAGACATGTACGTGTATAACGAGGTGTGGTATGGGTTGGAGTTGCGTTGAAGTTAAGGGATACCCCGAGAGTTCTTGGAAGCTGTAGAATGTTACGCCGTGAGTTTTCTGAGGCAGTAAAATGTGTGTCCAAAATACATATCAAAGGTCCAAGTAGGGTTTCTCTTCTGAATATGACAGTTGCATATAAAGCACTCACCCGTCAGGTCGGAAAAGGTGTTGATAAATTCTCTTCAATGTGCTGAATTCAGCCTGAAGTTCTGCAATGTTCCGTGGAAAGTGTGAGGTTACCTAACTGACTAGCCGAAGAGCGTTCAGTGATCTCTCAAAGGCGGGCTGTACCAATATTAAACAATTGAATTGCTTCCGTTAAGGTAGTTCGATTCCACAGATTAGCAAAAATTCAAAAATATCAAGGAGGAAAGTTAGCTTTTCTCATGAGATTTTTGTTACCGGTTTTATGAAATTGTAATTTATAATAGTTGTGCATTGAATTATTTTTGTGATTTTTTGTTGTCTGTTTCTTGTTACTAAGAAGTAAAGGACACCGCTGCCATTGATAAATGTAGGTGCCGACCATCGATGACGTCACAACAGATCTCCGATGGACCAATCAGTAGCGTGGTGCCCCCCCCCCCTTTCAGCACCTACAAAAGGCCGGCGAACGGTTGTCAGTTTTTACCATGGTATTCGCAATAATAAGGTGGAATTATTTATCGAATAAAGCCCGATCGGCCGCATCGAGTACGCCTCCCATACCACGGTGGAAGTGTGAGCGAACCCTAGCGTGCGAATAATTTGTTATTTTGGTACTAAAACTCTCGATACCAGAGTTGTTGAAGACTATGTTGCCCAAAACCTTTTTTTCTAATAAAGCTTCAGTTTCTTACTATCATCATTCTCATAATTGAGATGAGATTATGTACGACTGAGCATCAAATAGGGTAAGGTTATGTACGATTGAGGTGTCTCCGCACCTAGGTGCTAAGTACCTCAATCGTACACGAGTTCGCACAACCCTGTTCTCGCTCACGTTAATCACTGACTTTTTCTACTTCGCATAATTTCAACAGAACAGTCAAACGGTAGATAAGCTCTTCACATGGAAGATTGGCATGAATAAATGCACCAACAAATAATCATTGGGTCTCGTGCAACGTGCTTCGAGCAAATTTCCGCACGAGTTGAAATGAAGGCAAGTGTTCCATCCAGAAGCCAGATGCTTCTACTGAGCAGCCCATTCTGTACGGTCAAAACACCTCTCTAAGATTAGATTCAGGCTCGGCGCTGGAGCATGCGTCTTGGTTACGTTATGTTACGGTCAGTTTTGGAGACTACCCTCAGCGATCAAGGGAGATTATTTTCATGCATTGTTGTCTTAATCGTCATGAATAGCTTGTATAAACAGAGAGAGGGTAGTGCAAATTGCCACTAACGAGTTGGAGGGTGTCTCACACATGGTCTAACGACCAAATCGTGGGCCGATACCCGGCATAGTACCAGGCCCGTTTGTGTAAGTAAAAGTGCTGTCTTGGACAGCGGCTGACCTGCACAGGTCATTGTGTTGCCAAGATCGGTCTCAGTGGATGTTTTTCTAGGTCTTCTAGGCACACTAGCAAATTGTCTGTATTGAATTTCTTGGAATTGCTGCCATTGCTTCACTGCCTTTGGGTGCTTGAATGGGAAAAATGGAGCTTTCGGTAGACATTAGAGCGCACAAACGCTTTCAACAAATTGCAGCAATCCTCAGAAGTCAAGTATCGGAGATCACAGCGAAGCAGCAAACACTGCATTAAGTTAACGTAAAACAGCGAGCAAAATCCATAGAGCCGAGATTTGTGCAAAGAATATTCAAAACCGCAGCTATGAAACTTTCATTTTGAACCACTGTGCAAACGCTTGACACATTCACGTAAAAACCACTCGTAGTAGAGGCAGGAGGTTCATCATCGATAGACAGTTTTTCGTAGCAATCTGAACAAGTACGCTCATTAGCATAACTCCTTACTTGTAACCATTCCCACATTCTTCGTGGGCGTCTTATGCCGTTTCGTTTTCATATAGTTTAATCCATAGTTTTTCGGAAGTATGAATGGTCCGACATAACTAGCGGTATTGGGCGCAATTAATAACCAATTTTGTTCTGATCGCAGTTATGAGGGACGCGATGGGCAGACCGCACGCATCGAAAACGAAGATCGAGGAGATTGCCGTCGGCTACTACACGAATCTCTTTCTGTCGACGGTATCGGTTTCCCGTATTCCTACGCCAACACAAGAGAAGGCTCCGAGGATAGAAGAATGGGAGGTAGAACGCGCCATACGTCAGACGAAACCGAGAAAGGCGCCTGGCCCGGACCGCATCTCAGCGGACTCCTTGAAATCGGCGTCCCAAACCATCATCAAGCAGCTCACCAAGCGCTTCAACAAGTACCTGGACGCTCAGAGGATTCCGGACCAGTGGAAGAAGTCAAACACGGTTCTTCTGTTCAAGAAAGGAGAGCGCGATCAAATGAAAAACTACCGTCCAATTGCGCTTCTCTCGCAGCCGTACAAGCTGTTTACTAAGATCATACTCACCAGACTCGAGAGGCAACTGGACGAGTACCAACCAGTCGAACAAGCCAGTTTTCGCAAAGGCTTCTGTTGCAGGGACCACATCCACACTATCACGCAGCTGATAGAGCGGACCAGGGAATACAAACAACCACTCCTTCTCTGCTTTATCGACTATGCGAAGGCATTCGACAGTGTGGAGCACAACTCTGTTTGGAACGCATTGCACCATGCAGGAGTCGATCCATGCTACATCAACCTGCTGGAACAGTGTAATACAGACACGTTTACCACCATCCGCATGTTCCAACGAGAGCTTCGCGTGCCGATTGAAAAAGGAGTCAGGCAGGGTGACACGATATCTCCTAAACTGTTCACCACCGCACTGAACCACGCGATGCTGCAACTGGACTGGGACGATAAAGGCATCAACATCGACGGCAGGAAACTGTCCAACCTGCGCTTCGCAGACGATATCGTCCTCATCAGCCAAAACAGAGAGAAGCTGCAGCAGATGGTGGAGGAGTTGGACGACGTCAGCAAGGCCATCGGCCTCACGATGAACAGAAGCAAGACAATGGTCATGCGAAACGAATGGGCGGATGCGTCACCGATCACACTAGAGGGCACCTCGTTACCGTTCACCGACTCCTATGTGTACCTCGGCCGTCTCATTTCCATGGACAACAACCTGCGTGCAGAGATTATGAGGCGCAGAAGATGCGCGTGGGCGGCAATCGGAAACATAAAAGAAGCGGCTCATCTCATATCGGACAAGAAATTACGAGCCGACCTTTTCGACTCTACGGTATTGCCAGCACTCTGTTACGCATCCGAGACGTGGGCGGAGAACAAGACGTCAACGCTAATGTTGGTTCGCGCACAAAGAGCTCTAGAGCGGACGCTGCTGAAGATCAACCGCGCAAAGCAGAGAAGTCTCAACCTCCGCAGCGCAGACATGCGCTCAATGTCCGGCATCCGTGACGCCGAAATGTACGCGTGGAACGCAAAGAAACGATGGGCAGGGCACGTGGTTAGACGCGCGGACGATAGGTGGACCACTCGCGTCACGTTCTGGTACCCACGTGAGATTAAACGCACACTTGGCCGTCCTGCAACGAGATGGAGTGATTCACTGAAGAAACTTCAGGGAAACGATGGTCAACACTGGTCCCAAACCGCTCAAGATCGTCAAAAATGGATGGAAGCGTGTGCTCGCCGCTGAGGATATCAGCCGACAACGAGCGTCCAAGTATCCAAGTAAGTAGTTTTGTTCTGATTTTTGTTCGCTAGTTCATAATTGAGCAGTTCTTACCTGAAGTTGGCAAGGGATGTGGCATGAACGCTGCATGAACACATACTCTGTAGTTTCCAGCACAAGACACACCAGGAAGAAGCTTAAAGTGAAGCTGATTTAGGTTTGGGAGAATTTCAACAAAAGGAACTTATTTTTGATGGGCTCGAGGCAATCCGGAAGAAAGTAGGTGCCTTTTTTGTGTTTCCACCGCTATAATCGACTTTTTCCAGCCGCAGAATGAACATCAAGGTCCATGACTGAATTGAATGTTCTTAACACAACTGCAATTCGAGCTTCAAACATGTCATGAGGGCCTGTGAGAGCTCGAAAAATGATCCTCAGCAATGATCGAGTGCATGACAACTCTCAGGAGAGCGGAGAAGAAAAGAAAGAAAGGCAACAGTCAAGAAATTTGATTTTTCAATGTCAAATAACCATCACATCACGTGTCAGGGTACACGTAGGTATCCGTACGCTAAAAACAGTAATATGAATGAGCCTCATTTCTCTGAATCCTAGGGAGCCCCGGGAAAGTTGCTTAAATATCAGAGTCAAGGAAGGCCTAAAAGGAGAAGGACTAGGATGACAATTTGTGCTTTCAATGCATGAGAGCTTGTATGAGAAGCGTATACTGAAGATCCGTTGATGCAAGCCAGGACGATCAAGCACGACGTCCTGCGCGTCATTTTTGCAAATAGAGAGGAACTGTTCCTGGAAAAATGCGACATCAGCGGCGTCGGCGGTGTACATGTCCTTGTCAACACGCACTTGCCCAAACATCGATTCGTACGAAAGCTTGAAAACCCGAGTATGGCGTTTGCGATTGCGGACATGTGGCTCAACTCCAGATCTAGCAATCTCTCCACAACTTACGCGCCAACATCAAACTACGAAGGAGAGGAGTTGGAAGCGTTTTGTTTGGATTTGGAGAGGCTCTACAGAGAGGGCCATTCTTTCTTCAAGGTCATCGTCGGTTATTTTAAAGCTAGGATCAGCCCCAGAAGAACTCCATATCGTGACTCACGGAATGGAAAGGAACGAGTTTATCATGTATCCCACATTATCCACGATAACTCGCAGTTCCAGAAGCACTCTAAGCAGTGGACATGGGAGTCATCTGATGGACAGTTCCGTCATGAAATAAACCGCATCATCTTTAATCAGAGGTTTTGCCTGACTGACGTCGCTGCTGCTCCGAAGTTCTACACGGGATCAGACCATCGTCTCCTCCGCGCTAGATTCTGTGGAGGGAGAAGCGTAAGAATCAGGAAAAGAAGCCCTAATACCTTCATCAACTGGTGAGTAAATAGGAAGATTCCGTTATCGACATCGATGGAGATTACAACTGGCTCGCTGAACATTCTCGCGATAGTGCCAGGAAAGCAAAGGGTCAACAGGAACAGAGCAGAGAAAGTGCTGAGAAACGTCTTTTTGTGAAGGTTCTAGAGCTGATACGCCGCGTGGAATCGCGCGCGCTTTAAGCGATAACCAGCTAACGTCCGAACTTGCGAAGCTGTGCAGAGCGAAAAGGGAGATCCAAAAGAGAGAAGAGCAGCAATTTTGACAGGAGTAGCCGAAGCTGGAAAGAGCATTCGCAAAGCCCGTCGGATCTTCGTCAATTATAGAACCAAGATGACTTTCCTTCGTGGCCTTGACCGAACAGTTACTGCATCTCAGAGGGGGGTGGAGAAGGCTATCTTCGGGTACTACCCTAATCCCTTCGACAGTCACGTCTACCTGCCTACGTCACATCCTAGGCAAGACAAATATGTCGTCCCTCTAGTTCTCCCTTCCGGAATTCGACATGGCATCACGTCAATAAAGTATTGTACGGCGTTCGGTCCCCGATATGATCAAACCAGAACACCCTGAGAGCCTTCCGTCAGTCATTGTCAAACCATGGCTTGGCTTTCACGCGGTGCCTGTCGGAATGTAAAGTGCCCACTTCGTTTCGTGGAAACCTAGCAAGACTGTGTTGCTGAATAAGAAGGGAGATCCAAACGATGTTGGAAGTTAACGCAAAATCTGCCTACTGTCTGTAATCTGCAAACTATTCACACACGTCATCCTTAACAGGATTGGCAAAATATCAGATGAAGGACAGCCATGCGAGCAAGCAGGCTTCTGCAGAGGGTTCAGTAGAATCGATCATATCCACACTTTAAAGATTCAGTGAAGAATCGCGAGAATACGGAGTGCCTTCATGTCTGACATCAATCGATTTTGAGAAGGCTTTTAACATTGACAAGGCAGAAGCGGCAGTCTAAGACCTGAACAATCTGATTTTCTCCTACTCAGTATATAGACGATGTTCATGAGGAACGGATGATGCTCCCTTCAAGCTGTACGGAACGAACATCTCTGAATGCTTTAGCTACGTCTATCTAGCCTAAAAAATCAATATGATGAACGATCTCGAAGGCAGTTAAGCCGTCGAGGGAGTATTAAGGAAAACAAGGAATATCCTGCTACGTGCTTTCCGACACAGAGGTTAATCTTGATTCATCACATGCCTCAGAGTCTTGAACTCTACGAAAGTAGGATAAGCATCCAATGAGCTGTGGAAAGGACGATGCTCGGGATTTCCCTATACACGCAGATGCGAAAGGAAATCCGGAGTTCAGAACTCCGTCAACGAAAGAAGGTTAGGGATGCCGTTGCTTACGCGAAGAAATCAAAGATCAGTGGGCCGGACACGTCATGTGACAGTTGGGCGAGGGTGGTTACTGACTGAATCCTTCGGGAAGTCTAACGAATTTCAGGACGGCTGCCAGCACAAAGGTCAGACCTCCAAACCCTGAGGAAGGTATGCGTGTCGTGTCCTTAAAGCGAAGACTCTCCATCAGACCATTCTGATTCGTGACAGGGACGGATAGAGACGTTACTGGCTCTCGCTCGAGGAAATCTATGATCAGCGGGACGACAGCTGACACAGGTAATTTCCGAAATATCAAACTAAATACAGTAGAGGGGTTCAGCCCAAGCAGAAGGACGATGAATCCAACAACATATTGTATGTGGTGAAGCTCTTGTTTCTGAATTTTTCCCAACAGCACCAGCTCTACTTTCCAAATTGAGCTGTAACCGGAACAAGGATGCGGATTAATTTGGGCCACGTCACGCTTCCGATTACCTACCATCGCATCGTCAAATGAAGCGTAGAGATTGCAGGATTGTGTTGTACACCCGCTGATAGCAGGTTCTTGAGAAGTGATAAGCACAAGAGCGCCATGAATCGCTAACCTCCGCTGTTATTACAAACCATATTCTTATTTCTCATGACGAATCAAATGAAGAACTCGCCAAAATGGGTCCATCCGATTCAACGTGATATGTACGTGCCGCATGATGCGGGGTCTTCTTAGCAAAATAAGATGTTGGTTGATCTCCAAGTTTTGCCCTGAGAATTTTCCGGAACATAATACTATATAACAACGAAAAATTGCAAGTAGACAAAAAGTGAAAACAAGTAAAAATTCTTATATCGTTCAGGTTGCCATTACTGAAGTAATAAAGTAATCTGTCTATGTCTATTCAGAACACTCAATTTTTAATGTAATGCCGTAACCATCCGGCACTGTTAGATCAGTATTACCGATCCGATTGTATCGTGGCCTAATTTTTCCATGCTACACATTGAAAAGTGGAAGTAGTATACGAAAAAGGTGGGGTAGTGTATGAAGCAGTCAGTTATTCTAAACTCTAATTGTGTGAACCCAGGAACACAGCATCTGGTTTTCGCCTTCGGGGTATTATATCAGCGATATTCCGAAACTCTTTCTCATGCATCGTTGCGGATATGGTCTAAACGCGTTACTCTAGCCGCCCATTGCAGCATTTTTGTTTCCATTACCCCGAGGCTTGTCCCAAGCTCTGTGGTGGCAGCCCAGTATCCCGAACCTTTTCTTGTGACGGTCTTGTGGATCTCTGATTCGAGGCGCTGTGGTATTTCCTCTTGGCGAGGAACGTCAGTCAAGCGCCATTAAGATCAAGCTGCACTCACGCGTGAATTAACCTTTGAGGCCAGGCTACCATTAGACAAGACTGCCTATCCAAAGTACTTGAAGATGGATGTATGCAGAAGCTCAATGCCGTCGATTTCGGTAGTGCCTTGTTGATTTGACCCCGAGAACAATGAAAAAAGGTTGGACCAAGGTTGCACTCGTTACTCAAACACCTTTTCTCTTTGCAAGCCAGCTATACTTCGTCGGCATAGAGAAGCGTGCACGGCGCTGGGTTTGAAGATCGTGTGTGATGACATCCATGGCGAAAACGAATAGTAGCACGGAAAGCGCATAGGCTTGTGTACCACGACGGAGAAAGGAATGGATCGGAAAAATTATCAGTTTACAGCGATCCACTTTTTGTCTGTTCGATAAAGCTGGTACTAACTATGGTGTTATAGGTGTGAAGTTCTATTTTAAGTTAGACAAAAATAGGTTCAAATATAACAAACAACAAAATTGACCAAATTTAGTAGCTGTCAATTCTTATGATCTTTTTTACTTCTGAATCTGATCTGATCACTAAATAACACTACCAGTGAATAGAGGCTTCATTCATAGTATTGAATAAGAAGATACAGGCGCAATTTTTCTGCCGTCAGTGTACGCTTCACAAAAACAACAAGAAGTACTACTAATTCGAATCCATTACAGGTGCAAGGGCTGTCAGCGGTAAGTCTTTAGCTACATATTATTCTCAGCACGATATTATTATTTATTAATTCACATTTTTACAAATACAATAGTGCAGCTTAAAATAGAAATCGCAGCTCAAACCCATTGTCTACTTACCCCTCGAATGGTTGGTTTCTCTACTCGGACTAGTAGGGACTCGACATCCTTACCATGGGTGCACCTACTCCGGATCTGGTTTTGTGCTTTACTATAGTTGTCTTGTGTGGGTTTATGCATGTTCGCCTAAATGCACAGAAAACTTGTTGGTATTCATTACATTATCAATCAAATGATTCATCCAAGTATATACTCCCACCGCTTCTTCCTCGGACATAGAGTCTGAGGGATTTCTAAACGAAGTCAAGGCAGCAAGAGTCTATGAGAAAATTCAGCGACGCTGAAAATCATTCGTCGTCATTTTGATGCAACCTCTGGTCGTCTATCTAACTGTGAACCCGCTTGTGGGTCTAGTGGAAGCGGAAAGCGAAATGATCGAGGAGGGAAAGTCGGCACGGAGAAGCCTCAGTGGAGTAATTCATGTGAAACAGATCATGTGCTTTAAACGAATTTCGAATGCGCCAGTAATTTTAGCAGTGAGCATAAAACCCGTCCGAGTCAAGCAGAAGCCATAACCGTTACCGCCACTGATAGATAGGATGCAGCTATTATAAAAGCTGCAGTGTCTATGAAGACCTGACCGGCAGTCTGTTTTGGAATTTCAACCTTCATAGGAGCAGCGCAGCTCAGCGCAGCAACGCATCTTTGTCCGCACGCAAGTAAAGCGACAAATCCTCCGGCATAGATGATCTGTGCAAACTGTTTGGTGATTACTAACCGATAATCCCCACAAACGCGCCGCCCAAGTCATGCAAAATGCAGATCAAGGACAGGGAGTGTTCGGCATCAGTTGGCATACGAACGCAGACAGGTTGCTCAGCTCTCATATCTCGACAGCACTGCTACGGCGACGCTGCAAAAAGCTACAACCATCGTAACTTCCTTCTTCAATAATGAATGACTCAGTAGGCCACCTGCTGAGAAGGTGCTCCGTCGATGGCTGCTTTACCTTCTCAGCAATTGGCCCACTGAGTCATTCTATATGGGTAGACGAACTCAATAGAGCATACCATGCATCCTTATGACACCTCTTCTGATGTCGATGAATCAGCGCGAAAACAAGCTCGTCCCGTTTCTCGACCTGTGTGGTTTTCAACTGCCACCGACGGCAAGCCAGAGTTCAGGACACTCGGAGACCACCCACTGCGGGTGATCTGGATACGCCGTTTCGAACAGAGGGTCTCTTCTTCTGGACATCTGAGGTGGGTTACCGGTTGTGTGTTGCAGGACCTTCTTAGGTATCTATAAGCTACACCTGGACTAGGCTGAAGTCTAAACGTCGTTTGATCAGGATGGTTCCCAAGGACTTCTTGGCTTCCAGGCCCTGACAAAGGCGGGGCGTGCGATTTACGCGTGATTCCATAGAGCCCTTCGTGCATGCGGCCCGCGAAGCACCACGCGGCAGACTACGTACGTGTTTCGATGCGATCGCTTCACTACCCTTCAGTTGAGATGGACTCAATGAGTTGTGCACTAGTCCATGGCTTAATCTTGGAGTAGTAAAAATCTCTTTACTATGAAAATGAAGCTCTTTTGAGATTAAAGATTCACGTCATAGTTCAACAATTAGCTTGTCAAACGTTCGAAGTAAAAGTAACTTCAAAATGTTTCGATTCTAATAAACGCATTTCCTTCTGTAAACGTGCAGAGTCAAACATTTTTTTTTGCTTGTCTTCATAAGTTCCTATTACTCCCATCATGATGGTAAGCATGAGTCGTAGCGCGTTCTGTTCACCGCGACTGCTGGAATGGGCGATGCCAACAGTCAAACATCTTATTTTTGCTTCGAAAAAGTCCAGACAGCGGGGAAAATGTTCAAAGGTGAGGTCTGCGTCAACAAACTAGGTGGAGGAGACCCACGTGCTGTGGGCGGAGCTTTCTCAGAATGTGCGGTACTTTTCAGATGTATTCATAACTCGATTCAACTCAGGCGCAGAGGCCAGAAAAAAATGAAAAGAGTGAGCAGGGCCTTTTTCATGCTGGGCATGCGCAAACGTAGCGAAGCCCCGCTCACGGGCGTGCGTTGAGACGAAAGCCACGTCTCAAAAATGACTCAATGCAACTTAGCTTGGGAACGCTCTAGAATGCGGCAAAAAGGTGTTAAGGTGTAAAAGAACAATTGTGGTAAAATCCCAGAAGTGAGCGGGGCTGGCACTGAAGTGGGCGGGGCTTAGACAAAAAGTCATAACTCTATCCAGAACTTTCTGGATTGCGGCAAAAAGGTGTTCAGGTGTAAAAGAACGAATTTGGTCAAATCCCAAAATTGGGCGGCGTTGGCACTGCAGTGGACGGGGCTTACATCAAAAAGTTATAACTCTGATTAGAAACGTTCTGGGATGCGGCAAAAGGTGTTCAGGTGTAAAAGAACGAATTTAGTCAGATCCCAGAATTGGGCGGGGTTGGCCCTGCAGTGGGCGGGGCTTTCATCGAGATTATTAGGTGTCTTCAGAAGCGTTTTAGAACGCGGGAAAAAGGTGTCTGGAGATAATAAAAGTAATGTGGTTCGAAGTCTGAAGTGGGTGGGGTTTGCAAAGAGGGGGGGGGGGCGGAGCCGAGATCAAAAATTTATGCGTCTGTCCTTCACACTCACCCTAACCACATAGGTGTTCAACTAAGGAACACCACTAAACTCTCTCGAAAATTAGGCTAAAAATTTTCTAAAAGTTAGTATCCATGGTTCCTTTACACAGCAGTCCCTTTTACACAAAAGCAAATGCACTAAATTGCCTTCAGACCTCATAAAAAAATGCTACAATAACCCCGGCCACACAGGTGCATACCCTGTAGAGACGTGTAAATCCTCACAACTACCCGAAGGGGCTCTCCTTTCAGGTTCAGTACACCTGGCCACACACAGCCCGACCTACGCAGAGTTTCTTCGACTACATGGACTGCTGAGGTATTTGAATTGGATACATGGGAGTACTCTTCACGGCCACACACAGCCCCATTTCACCTCCCAAAAAAATGATGGCCGCTACAGAAGTGCCAGGGAAGAGGTTCAGATGATAAAGGTCTATAATGTAAATCAGAAGCCCATGTGGCTCCGTCCCTCAAACTAGAGCCCCCAGCGCACCGCCTGGTAAAATAGAAACAAGAGGTAACAGGACACGATAGGATAGTCACATCGGTGAATTGGAAGCCCCATGTGAGCAGATCGATTACACGACCGAGAATGCGATGGGAATATGGTTTCAGGAGGTACACAGGTATGGACTGGAAACAAGGCGGTAACTTCTGTATGGATTCAGAGCATAGCCCGTTTCGCTCTTTATATGACATAAATAGCGGAATAGATAAATTGCAGCCTCGTAGGGCAGTGACCTATTGATAATCCTGATATCAGTAAAAAATGGCAAAACATGAAAGTGGGTAATGTAAAGTAACTTTCCGCTGTTTTCACTGGAGTGTCTACGAAGTATCTCTTGGAGATGTAGCGAACCATAATGAAAAAGCTCTGATATCCTCACTGTCCATAATCCAGTGGAGCCTAGGACAAGATCAACAGAGCGCATATGAGCTCAGCCGCGTGTCATGCACAGGGGGCAAGGCACGTGCAGGAATGGGCGGTGTGAATGACCAAACACCTCACCTTGGCTTCGAAATAGACCAGACACCGGGAAAAATTAGAGAGAGGTAATAATTGGGGTAATAAACCAGACGAAGAAAAACCACCTGCTGTGGGCGGAGAGTCATCGAAATGGGCCGTACTTCTTACATGAATTCATAAATAGATTGAACGAGGGTGTGGAGGCCAGAAAACAAATATAGGGATCGGCCAAGGCCTGATACGCGCTAGGCATGCGCAATCTTAGCTAAACTCCGATAGGTGGAACGCGCGTTCAAATGAAAGATACTTGTGAAACATATACATCACTTTATTAGAAAACGTTCTAGAATGAGGAGAAAAGGGGGTCAGAGGCTAACTTTACTATGTATATTCCACAAGTTTGGGGTGCGGTATGGCTGTTTCTTCATCTGCCTCTTTGTTTTTGTGTCACCAACGTCGGTATTATGCGTAAAACACCTTTGTAGTTAGGGACAAGCTCGGCATGGGTGGAGCCTAGACAAGAGCAACAGAAGACATAAGAGCTCAGAGAACCTCCGCATATAGGGGGCGGTTTAAGTACCAAGGTAGGCTGTGCAAAAGACAAGGCATCTTATTTTGGCTTCAGTCCAGACACCGGAAAAAAATAAAGGAAGAAGAGGATTGTGTCAACAAGCCAGACGAAGGAGACCCACCTGCTGTAAGGGAGGCGTCTCCATAATGATAGGTACTTCCGACATAAGTCAACAACTCTATTCAACGAAGGCGTGGAAGCCAGAAAGATATACAGTAGCGCTCAAACGTCTTTGGCCGAACGCCTTTACGCTTTTTCGTTCATAACTTTTTTCCTAAAGGAGCGAATTTTGGTATGTTCAACTAAAGCGTATTTCACCTTATCCAACACTACTTGACTGCGAAGCAGCAGTATCCACATAACTTAAAGCAAGGTTTTTTTGCAATAGCAGACTTGGCTAAAAGAAAAGTTGGTGACGTCTGCAGCTATTCGCAGCTTTTGTGCGTTTTTCTCCTCTACTATGATCTGCATTGAAGATCTTACACCTTGAACATGACAAAAAGGAAAGGAATTCTAGAGGGACAATCATGCGTGTTTCCAGTCGATTTTGTGTTCAAGCTCTTCGGAATGTCTAGAACGTGATTAGATTAGATTGCAGGTTAACAGTGAAAAATATTCACAATATACCCACGCTACACATATCAAAATTTCGCCTGATTAGATTCAGTAGGAAAGGAGGCATTTCTTCCAAACCATGCAAAATAGTTAGGTGTGTGTCTCTCCTGAACACTACGATGATCTTTGCACGCTGCCCAAGGGGATCTATCCAGCAGGAGCCAAGAAATTCATAAGCTTGATCTGTTGTTCTCTTGTTACTGTTTCTAGAAGCTTAGCCTTCTAAATTCGAATTCAATAGAGTTTCAATAAACAGAAATCATAAATAGAGAGCTGTTTCTTGCAAGCAAAACTTCGTGGAAATGAACTGCAATGACATACGATTCGGAAATCAGCTACGTTACACAGTTATTGCTAGTTGAGTTATTGGATGCGAAGATTGAAAGAGAGAAAGCAAAAGCAACACAAGCGAATATGTTTTGCAATGTGTTTCTGAGAGTTATGCTCACCTGAATTCGAACTGTTCCCGATCTCCCCTACGCCTCGCTTGCGGCATTCAATTCAGTCACCTTGTAATATCTACCATAATATTGTTCATCGTGCCCTACCCTATCACCTTTTATCAATGTTCCTACTCTACCGCCTGTACCCCTACAATTTTGAACGCATCCCACCCGGATGTATGTTCACCGGGCAACCCTGTGAGAAGAATGACGCACTGTGAAAAAGGGTTCACCATATCAACGCTAACAACCGAAATCCAGGGAAACGAAAGAAATCATAAATCGCGAAGAAGGGTGAACTTCTCAATTCTCTGAGGTCCCCAGAATTTATAGCGGAACCAGACAGAAATGTATGATTTATAATCTGTAATCGTGTCATGTGAAAAGTCTATTCATTAATTTCATTCCAGTGCTCTCAGGGCCTCAGACAGGTGATAGCAAACGTTACTGTTAGTACTATTATCTACAGGGAAAAAGTATAATTCGAGGTATAATTCAACTATTCAACTACTCCCGTGTAACGTGAAACTATCTGTCATAATTCAGCGCGAATATTCTGAGTAAAAAGATCTCTTCGACCTGTCCTCGATCATACAGGTAGAAATTGATTTTTTTGCTAAACAGTGATTGGAACCCTTAACAAAAGAATCTGAACTGTGACATGTTATGTAAGCTCAATGGTACACATATTTCGACCTTTTCTAAAAGTCGCATCTGTACGTTCATGTTCCCGCTATTTTCCTAACCCCGGAACTAATAGTACGTACGCTCTGCATTACGCTACGCGTTTCGACATGATGCACCAATTGAATCACTCCCCCTTCTTTCGTATGTGATCGTACCAAGGAAAAACCTTTGATGTGACTTATTAATTTCAGCAATATCTTTCATGTGATAGAAGTTTTAAGATCTTATTTCTTTCATTATACATATCTAAGACTTGGAAATGGAGTTCAAGTCTGAAAGCCATATACATAGAATAGGAGTATGGAAGTAATGCACGCAAATGAATTCGTATAATATTCAAGACCCTCGAAGATCAATTTATGCTTTGCGACTGCCATGCTGAGGCCGACCGGACGGCCACATAATCAGGGCATCCACTGACCTTGATGTATGCTTTACCTTCTATGTATATTAGCAGATCTAGAAAGCTGCAGCTAATATTTGTTTTCGTGCGCTCCTTCTGACTAGAGCGTTCGATTGTGTTGTAAGACAGTGGAGACACCGGAGTATGTATAGTCACCGCGCCATCCCTGAATCTGATAGGTATTAGTTTAAACCCTGACAAGTTGATTTTTCGCGTGGAATACTCAAACTCGAACATTGATAAAGTTTTTTCTGCTGGTAAAAGACTTGCTCCAGTGCCTTGTAGTACTCGTGTGGGGTGCTGAATATGTATAATAGTTCATTGCATAGAGGATTTTGGAATGGGGATTGATTATATCCATTGTAGGTAATGTTGCCAGTGTTAGTGTTGCCGTTACTTGCTGTAAATATGTACCTTACTGCTGGATCTATACTAACATACTTGCGCCGTACTCTCCTCCTTTTTGTGATGAGGTTGAAATGTTCTTCTGAGGGCTATCTTTACTCCTTCTCCTTGAAAATACGAACACTTGATAGCAGCCTCATATTGAGCAGTGCGAATCAACACTGGCCGGAATCGTTGCCTTTAATGATTGCCATGTCAATATATAAATTCTATATTATATTCCATTCATCTCTTGAACGTACTCTGAGTTGGAACACTGTAGACTGAATGAATCCGACTTGCGATCGATCGGTCAATAATACAAAAGACCCATATAGGAAATCGGTGGGTCGGGCAGTATCCCCATAGCGCAAATCAGGGAGATGTGCGATCCCCTAATTTTGAGGGTTAAAAGCGCAGGAAAGATGTCTGAAGAATAACTTTGCATGTGAACTAACGAAATGAAAGAAAAATGGAATCCGAAGTTTGGTTTCTCTTTCATTTCTTTCCTTCCAGTTCCGAAAGGAAAACCGCAATACCTTCCGAAGTCCCATTACGATAGTGTCCTTGAGAAGTAATAACAACATTTGTCACTCTGAATCGCAAAGGATCACAGCAAATAAATTATCTGTGACCACTTAGCATTGGAAGAGCAGCACTGGATCTGGATCTGAAGCATAACCTGGAAGACTTCCACATGTAGATTTTTAGCCCTTCCTTCCTCCACCCCTCCCGGGGTCCGATTCTGCCACCCAGTGTCACTGTCCCCATCTTGCCGCCTGTATCCCTTCCAAATTTGACCGCTCCAGCACTGAGAGGATAATTCGCACGCCTGGCACACTGTGCGATATGAGTACACCTGCTACCTGCTGTCAGTGTTTCTCTCCTGTCGCCTACAGTCACTCCAAACTCCATCCTTTAGTTTCAAAGAAGCATTTTTTGAGCTTACTCTACTCCGGTAGGCGGAGTTTACACTGCAACCAATTCTCTTTGTTCCCACCCTACCGCATGAATTCCATCCAAATTTTATCGCTGCAACTCTGAGCGAACAACTTCTGCACATGCTCTGCCTTGAATATAGTGAATAAATATGAATGAATATGCTCTGCAATATGTAGTAATGATAGCCTCTGACCGCTTTTCCTCCGCTTATAGAACGCTTCTGAACAGAGTTATGAATGTTTTATATTAGCCGCATTCTCTCAGTGCAGACCCCGTTCAATTTGAAGGCTTGACCACATATATTCTATACCTCCAACCAGCTTCAAAAGTATTTTAACAAAGTTAGATTCAGTTTCAAAAAGTATCCTTTCTTTAAATGCACGCCCACACCAGGTGGGTCTACTTCGTCTGGTTTGTTGACCTCATCCTCACCCTTAGCTATTTTTCCGGTGTCTGAATCTTTTTGAAACCGAAATAAGGCGTTTGGCTATTCGCATCGCCCGTTCCGGCACTTGCCCCCGCTTCCTGTGGGCGGGGCTGCGCAGAGCTCATATGTGCTCTGTTGATTACGTTTACACACGATAACCGCGATAAGCGTTTGATCGAGGGGTAATTACAGAATGGATCCCTCGGAACGTCATAAGAACATCAGGACGGGCGCAAGCGCGATTGTCAGACTTCTTCATGAAGCTCTGAATGAAAGGAATGCGGTGTCTCGCGTCTCTCAAGCGAGAACGATCCTCTGGGCCGATCTGACTCAGAAGCGCATGGAGACGTTGCTGGCACCCTTTTGAGGGAATCGGTGATCAACGGGACGACAGCTAATACAAGTGATACTGATTGGCTTGATTACCCATGCTTCAGTTATAAAAAGAGCCATTGTGTATGTGAATCCTGTCTGAGGCTTGCAATTACACATATATCGGCGTGGCAGCAAGGCTATTTCTGGAAATGAAAAGGCCTATTTCTACAACAAATATCCCACTTCTATAAGTTACGAACGAAGACGTAGCGCGTTCCGCATTTACAGCATTACTAATTTATCGCTCACCTGACGAGCCTAGTCGTCTGAGTCATTCGTTGAACATGAGTTGAAAGAATAGGAAACTCTCTTTGCTCACGGTATGTTGTCGCGGTGCATTACTCGATAGAACCCATCACATCAACAACATCAAGATCATCTGTACCATTGCAATGTTCGCGCTCATGTTTAGCCCGCAAAATAATTTGGTGAGACGACATATGTATGTCTCAAGCAAGCCTTTTTTGCTCTGGTAATTAGGAAACAACAAAACGAAACAGGGGACTGCAGATGGTTCCGACTTGGGCTCATTTTAAACTGCGACGAGGGCTATGGTGCCCATTCCCTCACGTCGTGCGACGCTCGCTATCTAGTTGTTTGCTCCCGCGCCAGTCTAGTTCAGTCGTTGTAACTGGCTGTCTTAAGACTTGGTCTGTCTCTCTCAACGACGCTCTTGAGCAGAACCTGCTGTCCTTGTGTGGCACACATCCCCAGATACTACTCTTTCGCTGCCTCTAATTACAGCCTCAGAAGGAGGACGACCTTCCCAGTTTTATCTCTCAAATATGATAATCTACTAATTACTACTACTACTACTACTAGGGTTTCTGAGAATTTTCCATAGTATGAAATCGAGGCTCTCGCTTGTACCATACCTGCCCTTATATGGTCGAACAAAGTCCTGGATAGGGCACAGAAGGGGCCAGGGATTGTATTGTGCGAATGCCACACCCATAGTGGACGAGTTTCAACGGCTTTGTAGAGACTGCACCATCTCAAAGGACTCCCACGAAGGAGGTTCTAACAACGTTTCATGACCTATGGCTTTAGTGAAAGGTAATTCCGAACAGTTTAGGCTTGGTATAGTCATCGCTTTGCGCAATAGGAGCGAGCTAGATATCGTCCAAATACCCTTACATGCCATTCCCGTCACGGTAATCCCGTACAACCTCAACTTCCACTACTTTCGAAAAGCCTCGAAGTAGACGGATATTCACGCTTACTTCGCCTCTACATCAACATTTTCGCTTTTCGATCTGGAACGGGCACCTCAAAATTATCGTGAACTGTGCCTTCAAGATGAAATTGAGGAGTCGTATGAAGTTTGGTTGGGGAAAAATTGTTGAACAAGAAGGTATCCAAGCTGTTTCGGATATCGACTGGTCAACTTTCCATATAATGGAGGGGGGACCAATGCTAGATCAACTTCAACAAGTAACATATGTGGTAACAGTGGAATTGAGATACTATGCATTCATATGTTGCATGACAAATGATGCGATACTCAAGAATTTGTCCGCTCCTTCCCCGAAACGAATGTAGCATCTTCTGACGAGGAAGGTCTTTCAGGGCGAGGGATGCTTTTTGAAAATGGTTTTTTGCATGGGATAGGGGCATGAGCACTGAGTATAGAACTATGGTCCATTTCCGCTAAATGGCCTTCTGAATGCCAAAAAAGGGTGAAAATGATTTTGTCAAAAATTGCCGTTTTCAACCCACTAAACATCGCTTGTTTCGTTTTTGCCACCTCCAGATTTCCTCCATGTTGCTCCAAGACCAAAGCAAGTGTCTGACTGATCATGGTCGTGACCAAGACCAGCAATAACCTCCACAAGCCACTAGAAGGATACGGTAGTCGCCACGAAGTAGAAAGAATGAGTTTCTAGTTGAAGGGTACGGTAGTCGTCATGGAAATACTGCTGCTCGACGTATGAATTCGAGTAGTAGTAGGAGTACCACCACCAGTTATGGAATATCAGGGATGACCACGGTGTAGTGGGGTTCCCGAACAGATTATAGGCGGCGATCATAGGGACAAACCTGCCCTCTCCCAGTTTTCAGGTGGTCGGGTTTGGATAGTTGGCTCCCAAACTGGGATGAACCCTGGAAGATTTTCTTTTTCGGTGTAGCACTCTGTATCTTACACACCTATCTTACTCGCGATCCACGAAAACCGACGTTGCGACTGTGTGCTGGTGAACGGCTGTTGTCACCGTTGGTCGTATTGGCATTCTTCTTGAAGTGCCGATTGTAGCCCTGTTCATCGGCATGTTCGTCAAGAGCGCGCTGACCGACACACGTCGCATCAATCGTATTTTCCGCCAATGTCACCAGGATTTTCAACGGACATGAAGAGCACAGTGAACTCATAGCTTTCGCGACAGCCTCCCTTCCGAAGTCACGGAATTTGGGTGATTTATCACGTGATGGCGACGTGGGGATACCCATATCATCAGCTGTTAAGTGGGTAGGCCAGGCAGCAGTTCCTTGGTGCCCCACAAGCACAGCCTAACTCCACCTATGTCAAATCCCGCTCACATTGCAGAATGTGTTGCTGTATTACTTACAGGCAAATGGGAATGATAAGCCCGTGATTTTTATATCTTTACTTTTATTTCATTATCGTTGGTAAAAATGGTTTCCGCGGTATGATTGTAATCTTGACTTGATTAAGCTTACATGAAGGTGGTGGTCATGGGGAGGGTTAAGCTAGAAAGAATGGAGTGAGTGGGCACAGGGCGTACGTACAAATGCTGAACAATGGATTACCCAGAAATTCGCCGATCTTAGGAATCCCTCCGTGAAAACATCCCCTCCTTCCCTGAAGAAACCGTATACAAAGCCTACACGCGGATTCTATTAGGTTGGCAAATAAGTCCTGCGACAAAATGGAGACTTTTTTTCAATCATTTCTAAATTTTTTCATATCAATCAATTTTCGGAAAAATATTTATTGAAGAAGTCAACAACCTTCTTTTATTCTTTGAGCCATTCACTGATGCCATCTCTTCAGAAAAGAGAGAGCTGTGGCTCTAAGAAGTAATTGACTGCCGTTTTTGGATCACATTGAGTTGCGAATTTCTTTCCCACAACGGGATGCTCACAAAGGCGGAGCACCTGGTAGTTGAAAGGGGGAACACTCCGGGAGTACGACTGATGAACAAACTGGAACCAATTGGAATCGTAGAACTTTTGACGCGTGTTAAAAGCGAAATTTCGACGTGCGTTGACCCTCTGTAGGGACCTGATTTGCGGTTTTGATCGTCCTTTTCTAACTCCCTTGGCCAAATTTCGGGGTTTATAGGGTTAACCGAGAGCTGTGTCCATCTAGTCTGCGTTTAGCAACTCATAGTGGATGGATCCCTCCAACCTCAATTGAATCAAAGGACGATGCTTTCGTGACTTCGAAGGCTAGTATCTTCTGCAGCGAAGCGGTCCAACCGACTGTTGACCGTTGATCGGTGAGCGGTGCCAGCATTGAATAGATTGCTGATAACTTGAGCCGCTACACCCGCGTTTTTTCCTTGGCGTGCTTGGTAGAAGGTGATGGCACGAATTGGGTGTTGTCCATTCATTGACCGTAATGCTGCGAAAGCCCACACGCGTGCCATTATTTACTCATGTGTTGATCCCGCGGGGAACGTCCTACAAGTTTATCACCCTTGCTACCGTGTTCACACTATTGATACAAATTTTCAATGCTTTGAATTTTTTGTCGCAGGACTTATTTGCCAACCTAATACTTCCGCCCTAACCAAACTCTGAACCCATAATCACACGTTTCAATGCTACATTCTTGATCAATGCCCTTTTTTACTGGAACGAATCCTCTCGCACTCGTGGACATACACATGGAGTCAATCTGGAGGTGGCAGCATAAAATGCAAAAACGGCAGCGCCCAGGAAACCCGAACCATCACAACGCCTAGCCACCCAATTCGAAGCCCACATCGCTATCCCGTACATCATCCGTTGCTGCCATCAGCTCAATCGTGGAGAGCACATATGGAGCACTTTTCAACATGTGGCTCCCTTTTTTGGCTACCGTTCACGTCATTTTCAACGTCGCCTCGACTGGCCCCCTCTACTGTGCGGACAGTCGACGCCATGAGCGAAACAAACGACGTTTAGTGGTTTAAAACGGCAATTTTTGACATAAACATTTTCACCATTTCTTGGCACTCAAAAAGCAATTAAGCGGAAGTGGACCATAGTTCTATACTCAGTGCTCGTGCCCATATCCCATGCGAAAAACCATTTTCAAAAAGCGTCCCACGCCCTGAAAAACCCTTCCTTGTGAGAGCCTTCTGCTAACGATAATTGCGTAGGTTTTCTCTCATAATGGCGTTTCCCACATGCGGAAGGAGTAAAAACGTTATAGCGCGCTTACGTTAACGCATGTTGCACTGGCCCGACAGAGAGAGGACAAGTTCGACTATTTCATTTGATGGATAACTATATTCGATGAGAAAACTTGTTGTCGGTGTTCTTACAGTCTCATAGGCAGAAATGAGGGAAGACTGCAAAGCAGCCTTTGAATTGTGGACATCAATGACAACGTAAATTGATCTAAAACAACAACAAGGAAATAGCAGGCATCGATGGAGATCTCATTTTGCCTACCTACATGCTGCGGATTTTCTCAACAATGGATCGATGGAATACAAGTAAATTTTTTTCTCGTTTACGATGCTTGTTGAGTAGTTGCCTTTGATGGAAGGTTCTCTCTTTACAGAAGATACAGTATTCTTGAGAAAGACTAAAGTTCATTCCCCAAGTAAAACAGTGGAGCCTTGTACGTCCTGAATTGTTTTTCTGTTGAACCGCCCTCAAAAGACTCACCAGAGACTCAAAAGAATCACCAGAGACTCTAGATATCAATGGTGGCAGCCGGCTAGTTAATCAAGAATTTATATATTTCCGTAGAGCATCGGACAGTGAGCAGACGAGAGAGGCTGCTATTATTGGCTGTAATCATCGCTCAATCAAGAGCGTTGTACCTGTGCGCAGAAATACGCAACGGGAGCTGTAGCCGCATTCAGTTTTGACCAGTTTCGCTGTAGAAGTTATTGTGTTCTTATTTTCGTAAGGTCGGCGGGTCATGGACAAAACTTATTTCTTGGACAGCTCATGACCTCGTACTTGTGCCATGCAGACACCGTCCTCATATTCCTTTCGCTATCGAGACCCTGCTCACCCCGCATTGGCTGCTTTCATAGTCCGCCGGCGCACTGACGTAGAACGAATTGGTTCATATGTGAGACAACTACGTCTGTTGCATTTTGTTTCACGGTTCTTACCTGTTCTGACCGTGAAATCAAATGCAACAGACGTAGATTTCGTATATACGAACTAATTCGTTTTACGTCAGCGCGCCGGCGCGCCGGGCCGGCCGGTGGACTATGAAAGCAGCCATTTCTGTTATTGCTCACACTGATTTTCAATCACTGCAGGGCTTAGAAAATTATGACCGATGTCATTTCGCGATGCTTACTTTTATCTGAGGCGAATTCAAGAATTTTGCAGAGAATTAGCATTGAACATTGACCAGTGTAAAAATCATTGTTTTATACACCTATATAAGTCTGGTAAAAGATGAGCGACCCTGACATTGAGACCCGAAGAAATGGGAAAAGCCAAAAATCGAAGTCTTGACTTTTCTGACATCCAGACACGGAGAAATCAAAAAAGACTGATAATAAAGTCATGGTTGGCGATAGCGTGAACCAATCCAGAATTTAATCTTTACATTATAATCGCATTATTGGCGCCATTCGAATTTTTCCACTACAACCCACGTTAAGCAATAGCAACGATAGTTTCACCCTTAATCTATTTCCAGGCCGTAATACTCATTTCTGAGTACTACACTTACCATCCCACACATACCATCACTGAAGTAAAGGTGATAACTTACTCCCATATATTTAATTTTAGCGGGGCTTTGCTTTGAACCAGTAAGAGTGCATATTTCCTCAAGTTCAGACTGCCCGTTCCTGGATCCACTCTCTCAATATCCACACTCCAGTCTACCAACAGCTCACCAGTAAATTTGAATGGGCTCTAAAGTTCAACTTGCCTCGTGTCCTCGTTAGAGGCGATTGCTTTTCGTTGAGTAGTAATAGCTTCCACCATGACATGCTTCTCCCCTTTTATCACCCTACATGCTTTTCTCTCAGAAGTTTTCTCCAGTTTGTTGGTGTTCCAAGCAAATCCACGTTCAGGTAGAAAGCCTCTACGAGCACGAGGCTTTTTGTTATAGTTTGAAACCAGCGACCAGTTTCCGTTTGAAAATTTTGATCAGCCGCTCTCTCGAAATGATATTTTCGCAATGTAAGCACGGAAGAGAAATTCCTAGAAGGAAACGAAAATTGGCTAATGGATAACGACCACCAATATTAACTGACGAAAATGTGAAGTCTTAGTACATTAATTGACTCCTGCGAAGATGTTGCGCTCACCTGCCCGTACCGCTTCACTGCGGAGGCTTTGTTCCTTACTTCCTTGGAGAAGAACGATTTCTAAAACTCTGCCATCTCTCTGAATTTCCACTATGAAATTTCTAGATCGACAGGCACTTACAATTCTGAGTTTTGTTTTCTACGCTTTCCAGTAAGGAGTAGAATTGAGCTTCCGAGCATTTGTCTATTTTCTAAATTGTCTTGTGAGAAGAAGTAATGTAAAAGTTTCTATGAGCACATTAGCACATTATTTTCATTGTTTAGAACAACAATTTTTGGGTTGAGAGGCTTTTTCTTTTCCAAATATTCCCACGGTAGACGGTAGTTGTTCCACGAAAATGGCCGTAATTTTCCACCCGGAATTAAATTCTTTCTTTCTGAACGTGCAAGTGAGTGGCAAGCGCCGCACACCCGATCGCGTTCGTGGATAAGATGTCGTCTTTTTTTTGCTTTTAGGCACAGTTCACATCGAAAAAAACCAGCTGGCCTGCGCACGATTCCGTGCACGTCTCATGGCTTCTATTGAACGATCTCCCTTAAGGATAACCTAAATCGTAATTGCCTCACCACCACAGCGATCCCCTCTTTAGAAAAATGGAAAGAACTGTTGTCCTGCACCAACTAATAATGTCATAAGCTGTCTACCGAAATGGCGCATTTCTAGCGGATTGCACTTGACGACCATCTACATTCGTTTATGGCTTCATAAGGGGCTTGAAATCATTCACTTATTAACCTCCTCACCAGTGTGAAATACCTGTACCTCACCGAAGTTGAAATGGGAAATTTCTTTGTACTTCTGTCATTTATCCGCCCAGTCGAGGCAAGCATTTGATAGCGTACCGACTGACGATCTCGGCGACCATTATATTATTTTATTAAATTTTACGCAAAATTCATGATAAGCATGTAAGCGCATAGGTCCTGAAGGAATCTTTATTTTTAGATACATAAGTGTTCTGCAGGCGGAAGAGGTGCAGTGGCCACAAGGCCCCCCTATCTCACACGGATGTCGATGCCCTCCTAGGCCAACCAAGCCTTCCATCCCTCCGGGGTCGGTGAATCTGTACCAGACTCGTCTGAGAGGATAAAAGCACTGACTTGTACATCGGCTGTCCTCCGCAAGTTATTGTATAGGCCACATACGCACTCATTACGCCACTACGATTCTGACTGGAAGTCGAGTGCGGGGGCGCATCCCTCTGCCGGGATTGGTCAACGTCAAAAACTTTATCCGTTCCCTCTAAGTGTTCTGCGATAATGAAGCAAGTGCAAGAAAATATTTGAATCAAGCTAAACAATAAAATTTCCTACGGTCAGGTTCATAGGATTTGTAGAAGACGGTCTGATTGCCTGAATAATGCCGGATTGTGCCCGATGTCAAGTATGAAATGCAATGCTTAGGCCTATCACTGACTTCTCCTTTTTTCATCTCAAAAAAAAAGAGTAGTTGGCAGCACTACAACAATACACCTGAGTGGTATTATACAAATTTGCACAGATCAAAATTGGTTGCTATTATCGATCGTTACTTCCACAAAGTCCTTATCCAGTAGGTAGAGATTGCATCATTTCTACTGAGCTTGAATGCCCTGGTCCAAACTGCCGCGCCAACCGCGCAAGCCCCGCCCCCAGTGAGCGGAGTCTACACCTGCTACCTCCAATTAGTTTCCAATCTTGCCGCCTCAACCTCTGACATATGTGCATGTCCTAAATCCAAACTGCAAATTTTCGGGGGACGGGCGTTAGGAACGATTTTGGGTAATCGATTCGCCGCACGCGGCTGTCGCGGACCGCTCACTTGCCGTTATTACAGCACTAGCGTTCTTCATAAAGCTCAATCAATATGTGATCATTATTTTATGCACAATTCTACTATTAGTACTTTTGCTCTTGTATTTTTTACCTAATGCTGCATCCTGCTACATTCTTTCGCGCGCGACGCCCCTCTCACCGCGACGCGACCATTTCGTTCCTAATACACAACACCCCAAATTTTCGGGCAGGCCCCGCCCCCAGTGAGCTGAGTCCACACCTGCTACCTCCAATTAGTTTCCAATCTTGCCGCCTCAACCTCTGACATATGTGCATGTCCTAAATCCAAACTGCAAATTTTCGGGCAGGCCACATCCCCAGTGGGCGAAGTCCACGCCCTCCGAATCTCATTACCCTTTCTATCTAGCCAGCTGCATTTCTTCCGAATTTGAATGCTACAGTTATGAATGAACAATTTTTGGGCAAGCCCCGCCTCCTGTGGGCAGAACTCACACCTGCTACCTCCAGCTAGTTTTCCTATCTTGCTTCCTGCAAATCCGCCTATAATGGGTGGAGCCCACGACTGCCACCAGTTTTTATATCATGCCGCCTTAATCTCTGCCTTCGCATCATACTCTTATTCTTCTTCTTCTTACGCATAATCATACTCTTATTCTTATTCTTATTCTTGTTCATATTCATATTCATATTCATATTCTTGTTCATATTCATACTCATATTCATATTCATATTCTTACTCATTTTCCTACTCACATTCATATACATATCTTACTCATATTCATATTCACATTCATATTCATAATCATGATCATATTCATATTCGTATTCAGAATCTTATTCTTATTCCTGTTTATATTCATATTCATAGTCACAATCACATTCATATCCATCTCATATTCATATTCGATATTCTATTCTATTAATTCATATTCTATTAATTTTCATACTCATATTCACCTAATGTTCATAGTCATGCTCATATTCAAAACCTTACTCTTATTGTTATTCTTCTTCTTGCTCATAGTCATATTCTTATTCTTAATCTTATTCATATTCATATTCATGCTCATATTCATCTTCATATCCGTATTCACATTCATACTCATAATCATATTCATGCTCTTATTCATTTTCATACTCATATTCATATTCATTTTCATATTCTAAATCATTTTCATATCCTTCTTCTTTCGAAGAGGCGCTTTTTCGATACAACAGGTGCTCCTTGTAACCTTCACTAATCCGTACCTTTGTACTGAGGAATGGTAGAGAACCATCCCTCCCTGGGTCCTCCCTTGTGAAGGCTATGTTAGCATTGTGAGAATTCAGCCTCTTCAGTGTTTCCACATGGTCTTCTTCTGTTGTTCCAATAACGAAAACGTCATCTATATAACGTTTGTGGAACAGAATTCCGCCATTTAACAATGACTTCTCGATGTGGTCCAAGAAGATGACTGCTAACACAGGTGCTATACGGCTACCCATGGCAAGGCCTCGTTTTCGCTCGTTATTTTATTGTCGGAGCAAAAAATCCGCCAAGGTGCACTCTGATGATACCGTATACGAGGAAAGCACTTTGTCCGCTTTCAATAGTGTGAAAAGCGGTATGTCGATAGTGAAGAAATGGACAAGTCCTGAAATGGCAAAACGACTGTGCGGTAGGGTTCCATCGGTGCCGACGCTCTACAACTTGGTGAAGACGCACAAAATCCCGGAAACAGCGAATACTCTGTCCCTCCCATTTAATGAAATTTAGACTAGACCGATCATCGCATCTTGTGGTGGAGCAGCAGGCGGATTGAGCTGGCTTCTAGTCTGTCTGCTCTCGCTACTCTTGCGATACGTGGGAGCGCACAGTATTAATGTTGAAGAATTCATTTTGTCGCTCCACCAATGTTCGGTACCGAAGGAGGCCTTCTACGCGAGCTTTGATGTAATATCCTTATACAGGAACGTAAATATTGCGGGAGTAGTGCAAGCTGTGTTATCTATCGAGGATAATGAAAACCATATCACGATGATGGGATTTTCCGTAAGCGAAGTTAAGGATCTCATCGAAGCAGCACTGGAATGCAACACTTTTTGCTTCGACAACAAGGTTACCAAGCAAAAACGAGGCCTTGCCATGGGTAACCGTATATCACCTGGGTTAGCAGTCATCTTCTTAGACCACATCGAGAAGTCATCATTAACTAGTGGAATTTTGCTCTACAAACGTTATATCGATGACGTATTCGTTATTGGAGCAACAGAAGAAGACCTTGTGGAAACACTGAAGAGACTTAACTCTCACGACGCTAACATAGCCTTCACAAGGGAAGACCCAAGGAGGGATGGATTTCTACCATTCCTCAATACAAAGGTACGGATTAGTGAAGGTTACAAGGAACACCTGTGGTATCAAAAAAGTGCCTCGTCGAACATCTTGTTGCATTCCAGAAGCGCACATCCTTTTTATGTAAGGGCGAACGTCGTGCGGAATCTTCTGAAAACGAAGAGGAAGCTTGGAACACGAAGGGATTCAGTTGTTGATGCCAAAGTAGAAAGTATTCTCAATAGTAATGGATACTTTGAGGGCAACACGAAGACCTGGGTCCCATACAGAACAGCTGACGGTGTGAGCCTCATTCTGCCTTTTGTTAATGACAAAATGGCACGTGAGGTGAACCACGTCGTAAAGAACTCCGAGCTTCCGACTTGTTGTCCGACCTCACCCTACACCGAAAGATCTGACATCTTCTCGAATCTACGAAAAACGGTGTCCTGAGCAGTCTTGTCGCTACTGTACATCCGAAAAGATCTGTGAGCTTCAAGGCACCGTCTATTTGATTCAAAGCGGAAGATGTGGAGAGAAGTATGTGGGGGAGACCGCGAGACCCTTGAAAATCCGCCTGGACGAACATAGAAGAGCGTTGGCCAATCCCGCTGCCTACCCAAACAGCAGCTTTTCTAAGCACCGTACACTCAAGCATGAGAAGGAGAGCGCTCCATCTCTCGATGTGAGGGTTTTGCATAGATATTTGGTACGGCCCCTGGAAAGGGAAATCATGGAAGCACGGGAAATATACCCCATGTCCGACTTTCGATTAACCTCGGCATATTGAAATAACTTCGTCGTAGGTTGTATTATTAGCTTTCGAGAGTTTTAATAACTTTTTATCCACACGGCTTACGTTTCGGCAATATCACCTTCGTCGGAGCGTGTAAGTCGAAGCTATATTTGTGATTCGTGGGTTACCATTTCAAACTACAAGCAGGCAATCCTGAAGGGAAGTAAAACAGAAGCGATGAGCTGACCTAAAACCGGCTGGAGCTGTTTGTCTACAATCTGAGCCCGAAGTTCTTCACGGCGTTTTTATATGTGCTGTGACTCAGAGGTCGGGTCAGGGACCCTGCTCCAGGGGACCACCCAAGATGTAAACTATTAAATAAGGTCAAACGAGGTCAGGTCCCTGCCAGTGGTCGCGCATCGCCCTTGGTATTGATTAAACAGCGAGTCTGGATATTTTTACCCATTACCCCTGCCCCGGAGCCCACGCGGGGGTATTGACAGTGTAGATCAAAGCCACACAAGTCCGCGAATGGCGCGAGATCCCTGATAATCGCCACGCATTCGTCCTTCCTGTTGATTTTCGGGTTCTTTGCTGCGATCCACAGTGCCTCAGAACCTTGCGGGCTAAGATGTCATTCACGAGACAGAATCATAACAGAGACCTTCACCCCTTCATTTGCATGGTGCTGTATCCTGTGATCACCCAGAGGAGTGGACTTTTTTGACCTTTTTAACCCATCCAAATGTTCTTTTATCTTGTTGCAGAGTGGTCTTTCCGTGTCCCCTACATATTCCTCTCACACAGCTGGCATGTGATGAGATATACGACGCCTGAGATCATACAGTCACCTTCCCTTCCGGAGAGGCAAATCACACAGGAGGGCGTTTGGCATTTCCGATCATAAAGGCGATTTCGAACCAACTGTCTTTTGAGGTTCAAGGGAGGTATTTCGTCCACTCGCACACTATCCTGGAGATCAGCTTTCCGAAGACAGGCGCGAATAGCAGCGCTCATATCATCTGAAACGAAAGGTACACAGAAAAGTACCTTCGTTCGTCCTTCCTCTTGCGCATGTTCACCCTAGCACGTCTTCTACACCACACAGGCTGCTCGTTGCAACCATATCCATTCTCCTGCGCTATCCGGTGAGCCATTTCCATAGAGACATTTCTGAGAAGGCCTTCAGACGAAACTGCAGAGGCCGTTTTGAACATATTCTTGACAATGGCAGTTTTCATCTTTAATAAATGCGCTGAACTGCAATGAACAAGGATGTTCTTACTGCTAGGCTTTCGATACCCCTTCATATTTTTGGATACCATGCGAGAATTTTATCTGAATATTGAGGAAGGCGAGCCAACTCTCTGTCGGTTTTCCCTAGTGAACTTTATATGTTCAGAATGCCTATTAAGTAGTTCGAAAAAGGTGTCCATATCAGTCTGAGTGGAACACACGATAAAACAGTCGTCGATGTACCGGCAGGCCAGCGATAAATCCCTAAGCTCCTTGAGTCCCCGTCTTTGAGCAGCACTTAAGTTGGTAGGAGCACGAACGCCCATGTTTCTACGGAGCTCTGAGAACAATGCTGTTGCGAATAGGCGGAGCTTAGTATCAGCAACAACATTAGGCTCTTGTGGTGGAAAAAACATAGCGGGGAAAGGCAGCGGGGGAATCGCCGTACTGTGTTCTGCATGCTGAGCGTTATCGAGAAGCGAATTCATTCTTGCTTTGCGGCGGAGGCGATCGTGTAGAGTTTGCAAGCTGCCCGCCATTTTACGCAGTATACCATGGCTGAGCGATTGACTAGGGGCGTAACTGGGTCCCAACTCTTAAAGAGCGACTGCATTGTTTGACAATTCTGCGTTCCCAATGACCGGAACTCTTGAGCCAGACACAGAACTACGGCTCGCTTTTCCATCTGCAGGGGTCGACCCCATGTGTTCTGAGGCCAGCTGACATCGCTCCTGATTCACTAACACAGAGAATTTCTTCTGTAATCTTACTCTGGTAACAGGGAAATGTACCGTATCAAGCCGAAAATCACGCGAAGGAGGAGATGCGTGACCTCCTGAGACTGATTTAATGATCATACTCCGTCGCCTCAGGAGAAGAGCGGTGTCCCATTCCTCTTTCAAGTTCCCCGCTAATAGGTCCACTCCCTCCCCCAATATTTTCGGTTAGTTTGATAATATGCGATGTGTTACGTGTACTAACTGATCATTGGCTGATTGTTTGGAACAATGTATTGTAAGTTAAGGTCTGAAGAAGGCATCATATGCCGAAAGCTAACCAATAAAGTAGAGTATAAACAGCTTCGAAGACACACATGAAAAACAAGTTTGAATGAAGCTCGAGGTAGCATCATTTCGAAACATATTCATATTCATATTCTCGGCTAATTCTTATTCTTATCTTTATTCTTATTATTATTCCTGCTCATATTCCTATTCATATTCATATTCATACTCATATTCATATTCATGTTCAAAATCTTATTCTTATTCTTATTCCTATTCCTATTCATATTCATATTCATATACAAATTCATATTCATATTCTTATTCCTATTCTTACTTTTATTCTTATTCTTAATCTTAGTCTGATTCGTATTCTCATTCTTATTCTTATTCTGTTACTTGGATTTATTCTTATTCTTACTCTTATTCTAGTTTTTATTCTCATTCATACTCATATTCATATTCATGTTCAAAATCTTATTCTTATCCTTATTCCTATTCATATTCATATTCATATTCTTACACAAATTCATATTTATATTCTTATTCCTACTCTTACTCTTATTCATATTCTTAATCTTAGTCTGATTCTTATTCTTATCTCATTCTTATTCTTATTCTGTTACTTAAACTTTTATTTTTTTCATATTCGTATTCATATTCATATTAATATTCATATTCATATTCCTACTCATATCCATATCCATATTCATATTCATATTCATATTCATATTCATATTCATATTCATATTCACATTCTTTTTCATATTCTTGTTCTTATTCATATTCATATTCGTATTCGTAGTCATATTCATATTCACATTCATATTCATACTCATACTCATAATCATATTCTTTTCCATATTCTTGTTTTTGTTCATATTCATGTTCATATTCAAATAATCAAAATCTTATTCTTATTCTTTTTCCAATTCATATTCTTATTCATATTCTTTCTCATATTCTTGTTCTTATTCGTATTCGTATTCGTTTTCATATTCAGAATCTTATTCTTATTCATAATCATATTAATATTTATTTTCATATTCATACTCATATTTATATTCATATTTACATTCATATTCAGCTTCCTACTCATATTCATATTCAAATTCATATTCTCATCCATATCCTCATTTCTATTCATATTCGATTTGTATTCATATTCATATTCAAATTCATATTCTTATTCTTATTCTTGTTCATATTCATAATCATATCCATTTTCATAGTCATTTTCTTTTTCTGTTCTCATTCATATTCATATTCGTATTCGTCATATTCAGATTCATATTCATATTCACAATCATATTCATTCTCACATCCATGTCGAAGTTATGGAAAAATCTATCCGAGGAAGAGTTTTCTCCTGGTTGTTTGGGTCCAATCTTTTACCAAGAGAGCAGCATTTCTGCCAGGGATGTCAACGACTGAAAATCTCGTAGATAGCCTCTTTAATTGGAACGTCACCCTCAGCCAGGGGTATTCAATTGATGTCATATATGTGGATCTGTCCGAAGCCTTTGATAAGGATCAACTTCGATCTCTAGGAATTGGACCTCAGCGTATGAAATCGTTCGAGTCATCTATATATATTGGTTGGCAAATAAGTCCTGCGACAAAATGGAGACCTTTTTTGAATCATTTTTAGATTTTTTCATATCAATCGATTTTCGGAAAAATATGAGCCAATCACTGGTGCCATCTCTTTAGGAGTGAAGGAGCTGTGACTCAAAGAACTAATTGACTGCCTTTTCTGGTTCACATTAGTTACGAATTTTTTTCCACAACGGGATGCTCAGAAAGGCGGAGCACAAGGTAGTTAGAAAGGAGAACACTCCCGGAGTACGACTGAAGAGGAACCTGGAACTAAGCGGGATCGGTGAACTTTCGACGTGAGTCTAAAGCGAATTTTCGACGTGCGTTCTCCCTCTGTGGGGACCTGATTTACGGTCTGATCGTCCTTGTCTAGACCGGTTGGTCAAATAAAGGGGATTATAGTTGCAAGCGATAGCTGTGTCCAACTACTCCACGCTTAGCAACTCACAGTGGATGGATTCCTTCAACCTCCATTAAATCAAGGGACGATGCTTGCGTTACTCCGAAGGCTGGTTCCTCCTACAGTGAAGCGATCCAACCGATTGTTGACCGTTGATCGGTGAGCATTGCCAGCGCTGAATAGGTTGCTGATAATTTGAACCGTTGCGCACGCGTTTTTCCCTTGGCGTGCTTAATAGGAGGTGATGGTACGATTTGGGTGTTGTCCACTCATTGACCGTAATGCTGCAAAAGCCCACAAGCGTGCCCTTATTTACTCATGTGTTGATTGCCCGGGGAACGTCCTACAAGTTTATCACCCTTGCTAGTGTGTTAACACTGAATTTTCGACACTTCAAATTTTTTATCGCAGGACTTATTTGCCAACCTAATAATATATACGGTAGCACTCAAAAGTCTTCAACCAAACGCTTCTACGCTTTTTCCTTTACAACCTTATCCTTAGTGAAGCAAACCACGCGAAATTATGATATGTTCATCTGAAGCATATTTTACACTACTTAACGCTATTTCACTGCAAGGCAGCAATATACGCATAACTGCGAGCAAGGTGTTTGTGGCGGTAGCAGACTTTCTTAGAAGCAAACCTAGTGACTCTACACTTACTCGCACCTTATGTGCTTTTTTGTCTCTACTGTCCTCGGCATTAACGTTCGTACACTTCAGACATGACAAAAAGGTAAAGAATTCCAAAAGGACCAGTGTTAGAATTTCGAATTATTTCTGAGTTCATGTTCTTTAGTATATCTGGAACATAATTATATAGCAGGCTAATAAAGGTAAATATTCAAAACACACCCGTGTTTACACATATTGAAATTCCGCATGATTAGATCCAGTAGGAAAGGAGTTACGATCGAAAAGTACGACTAAAGAAGTATTTGGCTGAAGACTTTTGAGCGCTACCTATGAATTTCGTCGAAAGCCTTCAGCCAAAGACTTCTTCACTGTTGAATATGGAATCAATGATGTTTTTCTTAATACTATTTCCAACTCTGTTGAAGACCTTGGTGTCCCGGTATAGAATATAACGACACGAGTAGGGAGAGAGTTTCCTGACCGGCATTGCTGCACAAGTGGAGTGCCTCAAGGCGGAGTGCTCCTTCCTTTACTGTTTCTTATCTATACCATCGACTCAGCTCCTGTTCTAAAAACTTCCAAAGACTGAAAGTGAAAGTCCAACCTATGCTGAAGTTTCTAGATATATGGTATCCACAATTCTAATAATGGGGTCAAAGTGCATGGTGCATAAATCGCTCAATTGACGAAATGTTAGGCTACGCTTCAGAATTTGATTTGGATGTCAACCCATGGAGAACTTCAGTTTCCATTTGGAATAACTACCGCCAGTTGAATGTGGAATTGATGATGTTATGGATATGAATATGAATATGAGCATGAACATGAATATGAGTATGAAAAGGAATAAGAGAATGAATATGAATATTAGTATGAATATGTATACGAGTATGAGCATGAACATGAATATGAGTATGAAAAGGAATAGGAGAATGAATATGAATATGAGCATGAACATGAGTATAAATACGAGCATGATTATAGATATGAGTATGAAAATGAATAAGAGCATGAATATGATTATGAGAATGAATATGAACATGAATATGAATATGAACAAGTATAATAATATGAAAAAAATAAGAATTAGCGTAAGAATATGATTACGAATATCGATAAGAGTATGAATATGAATAAGAGCATGAATATTATTTCGAGTATGAATATGAATATGAGTATGAAAAGGAATAAGAGCATGAATATGATTATGAGAATGAATATGAATATGAATATGAATAAGAGCAAGAATATGATTACGAATATCGATATGAGTATGAATATGAATAAGAACATGAATATGATTACGAGTATGAATATGAATATGAATATGAATATGGAAATGAATAAGAGCATGGATATGGTTATGAGAATGAATATGAATATGAATTTGAATATGAATAGGAGCATGAATATGAATATGAACAAGTATAATAATAAGAAAAAATAAGAATAAGAATTAGCGCAAGAATATGATTACGAATATCGATATGAGTATGAATATGAATAAAAGCATGAATATGATTGCGAGTATGAATATGAATATGAATATGAGCATGAATGTGGATATGAGTATGAAAATGCATAAGAGCATGAATATGATTATGAGAATGAGTATGAATATGAATATGAATATCAATATCAATATCAATATCAATACAAATATGAATATGAATATGAATATGAATATAAATATAAATATGAATATGAATGTGAATAAGAGCATGAATATGAGTAGGAATATGAACATGAATATGAATATGAACAAGTATAATAATAAGAAAAAAATAAGGATAAGAATTAGTGCAAGAATATCATTACGAATATCGATATGAGTATGAATATGAATAAGAGCATGGATATGATAACGAGTATGAACATGAATATGAATATGGAAATGAATAAGAGCATGAATATGATTAAGAGAATGAATACGAATATGAATGTGAATCTGAATATGAATATGAATATAAATATGAATATGAATATGAATAAGAGCATGAATATGAATATGAACAAGTGTAATAATAAGAAAAAAATAAGAATAAGGATTAGCGCAAGAATATGATTACGAATATCGATAAGAGTATGAATATGAATAAGAGCATGAATATTATTTCGAGTATGAATATGAGTATGAAAATGAATAAGAGCATGAATATGACTATGAATATGAAAATGAATTTCATGTTATGATATTCATGTTATGTTATGTAATGTTACGTTATGTTATGCTATGTTATGTTATGTTATGTTATGTTATGTTATGAATTGCCAGATTATGATGTTTTCCTTTCTATTTCTGATTCTGTTGAAGATTTTGGTGCCCTGGTTGATTCGGATCGAGAATCCTCCTGACATTATGGTTTTGTCGTTGATAAGGCCTTCGGAGCGCCCTTTTCTTTTTCGAAGTGCTCAGTTGACAGATTCTAAAATTTTTCATCGTTTATACAATGCGCATGTACTACCGCACCTTGAACACTGTTCCCAAATTTGAAGCCCATTACATAAAAAAGGATGTCACTAAACTTGAAGAAGTTTAAAGGTGTTCACTAAACTCTTGTTCCGCCGGTATACCCGGATTTATCCGGGGGTAGCTTGCCAAGTTATGAGGAACGTTTGCGACGCTTCAGAATGATGACTTTAAGAAGGAGACGCGTCATAAGGATCTTGTTTTTTGCTTTTGGCTCCTACGCATGGAAGTCAGATTAACTGCAGAAAATAATGGATCTTTAGGCAGACTAGTGTGAGGTCAGGTGGTTTCCATACTCTATCCCAATTAGGGTAGAGGAAATCGGAGCCATTCGAACAACTTCCCTATATCGCTGCGCTAGATGAATGCAAATGTTACCTTCCAAAGTGCATTCTGTTAAAATCGGTCGAATGTTCAGAATAGCTTCAAAAAAATAAATCTACTGGAACTGCTGGGTGATGAGGACTCTTGTTAATATTTCGATATGTTTATTATCTCATTTATTTATTCCCTTTCAAGAACTTTCTATCTCAGAAGACTTCCTGCCCTGCATGGAACGGTGAACATGAATAATGATGAATACGCTAACACGTTAATGATAAAACTGTTTCCACATAATAGATGCCAAAACGCATTTTACTACCTCAGATACTTCTATTTTATGCCTGTTGTTATGTGGCTGTAAAACTCCTCTCTGAGCAGTATGCAATCACCGCCTCTCTACTCTCGATCGCTTGGGCAATTGTTGTCTCTTTTTCTATAACTAACTGCAGTGGTAAGTGGGGTGAGTATATTCCCCCCTTTTCCACTCTCAATCGCTTCTGCGATTGCCGTTTCCTATTTATTCAACGAGCTGCAGTGGTCAGAGGTGGGAGTGAACAGCTGAGCATTTTTTTCGCCCACTAATGATGTTAGAGTCATCAATGGCATCAATGGGAGAGTATTATCTTTTATTTCATTTCATTTCAATACTATTCACATGGAATTATGACATCTTGTGTGTGTAATGGGAAGCACCTCAATCGCCCTGGTTTCAGTTAATGTGTTATACATATACGACATAGAATGTTCTGTGTTTTCTAGCTGTGTATTGTTCCTCTATTATGTTTTGCTGATGGCGCACTTGACATGCATAATAAATCAGAGAAAAAATAAAAAGCTAAATAAATAAATGAATTCGTGTGGAGCTTGCGCTTCACAATGAAGGGCGACTGCGGCGGTGTAGTGCCTTAGACGAGATTCCTTGTAATATCATGCCTAAAATCATAATTGGAAACATAGAACCTATGGAAGGCAGGTAAAAAATTATCTACTATGTACGTCAGGAGAGAGACTACTTCTACTGGAATCGAAACAGTTTCAAGTTATCTTTATTTTAAACGTTTGACTAGTGAATTGTTTACCTGTGAAGTGAATCCTCATTCTTAAAGGGGTCTATTGCCATGGCTAAGGGATTTGCACTACTTAATGGTGAAACTATGGACTAGTGCAAATCTCATTCGGTACATCTCATCTGAAGGACACGGTAGCGAACGCATCGGAACCGCGAAGTAAGCTGCTGCACAGTGTGTTGCGTGTGGCCTGCGTGAATAAATGCTGACCTCCTGTGCTCCAGTAGACGATATGCATCTTGTGGTTGACTATACAGGGTGTGCCATAAATATGATAATCACTTTAAGAAATTTCGCAGTTTCCTAGTTTGGAAGGTTTTTCCCAAATCTGCACCTTCTTTCATGTTTATCATACACCTTAGACTTGGTGCTGTATATCTTTTTCGGTGGTCTCACTCGTCTTAGTGCTTTCAATTCGTTCCCTAAAACGATGGGGCCTTGCAATCATCCAGCAGCTGCTTCGCCTTTGCGCGCACTTGGTGAGTCATCTTACGGGATTGCCGATTATTTCGGCACTTCTTGCACGACAGTCTCTTGCACCAGTCGGGCCACCCGGCTAACGCCAGGCCGAACTCCATCCTTTGACAGAGTGGTGATAATTTGCAAATCGCCACTCCTTATTCAGAAACAGATGATACTTTCGGAACACGAAACTTGACAGAGGACTAACAGAGCATGCAAGTGGTATTTAGTGCATCGATGCTTGCGACTATGATTAGAAGTCTCGATCTGTAGTTGATCATCTTCAAAATAAAGACTCACTGAAGGTTCAACTGATAAGCAACCAAGAGCTTAAATGGTACTCACAAATGTTGTCGAGCCATAATCACACCATTGTCAAATATCCTACTTACTATAAAGTGCTTCGTCTGTCTGTCTGTCTGTCTGTCTGTCTGTCTGTCTGTCTGTCTGTCTGTCTGTCTGTCTGTCTGTCTGTCTGTCTATCTGTCTGTCTGCCTGCCTGCCTGTCTGCCTGTCTGTCTGTCATTCTGTCTGTATGTCTGTCTGTCTGTCTGCCAGTCTGTCTGTCTATCTGTCTGTCTGCCTGCCTGTCTGCCTGTCTGTCTGTCATTCTGTCTGTATGTCTGTGTGTCTGTCTGTCTGTCTGTCTGTCTGTCTGTCTGTCTGTCTGTCTGTCTGTCTGTCTGTCTGCTGTCTGTCAGTATGTCTGTCTGTCTGTCTGTCTGTCTGTCTGTCTGTCTGTCTGTCTGTCTGTCTGTCTGTCTGTCTATCTGTCTGTCTGCCTGCCTGTCTGCCTGTCTGTCTGTCATTCTGTCTGTATGTCTGTGTGTCTGTCTGTCTGTCGTTCTCTCTGTATGTCTGTCACGAAATTCCTTAACTCCTTTAGATCTGCCTGGAGAGATCGTGTCAAGCGTGGGATGGGTGGGTCATGTCCTCGGAAGTATAAAGCACACATCATCTTGGCGAAGCCCCGCCCACAGTGGGCGTGGCGTGCATCGAAATGAGCTGGACTGAGGACCATGATTTCAAATTCAGTCACAAGACGGCCTCAAAACTGGGGTGTGAGGGTGGCTAGAGGTGTGCATTGGTAAGCTACATCCAACTGGGGCGACCCACCCCCCGATGAGTGGGGCGTTCTCCAAAAATGCAATGCTTTATGAAAACGATTATAGCTCGGTTTGGAGAAAGCCAACAGAGCAGGAAAAAGTTGATGTAGAAGAAGCATTGTCAAAGGTGTCTCTAGCATAAATGACGTCAGCGGAGGTCCGCCCACAATGGGCGGAACGTGCCTTGAAGTTCGCATCGCTTCTTACAATTATATACGAAAATCCATAACTCCGGTTCCCATAGACCTAGAGTATTCAAATTTGTTAGGAGTACAAGCGGCATGATGGAAAAACTTATGGTGGGTAGTAGAACCAGAATCCGCCTACAAGGGGCGGGGTTTGGGCAAAAATTCACAACTCCTGTCCCCATGGACCTAGAAAGTTCAAACTTGGTAGCTGCTATGATGGGAAAATTCATGGTGGGTAGTAGAACCAGACTCCGTCTACAAGGGGCGGGGTTTGGGCAAAAATTCATAACTCTGTCCCCATGGACCTAGAAAGTTCAAACTTATTAGCTGCTATGATGGGGAAACTTATGGTGGATAGTAGATCCAGACTCCGCCCTCAAAGGGCGTGGTTTAGGCGAAAATTCATAACTCCTGTCCCGACGGACCTAGAAAGTTCAAACTTAGTAGCTGCTCTGATGGGAAAACTTATGGTGGGTAGTAGAACCAGACTCCGTCTACAAGGGGCGGGGTTTGGGCAAAAATTCATAACTCCTGTCCCCATGGACCTAAAAGTTGAATCTTATGAGGAGTACAGACGCCATGATGGAGAAACTATTGGTGGGTGGCAAAACCGGATTCCGCCCACGAGGGGCGGCGTTTGGGCAAAAATTCATAACTCCTGTCCCCATGGACCTAGAAAGTTGAATCTTATGAGGAGTACAGACGCCATGACGAGAAAACATATGGTGGGTTTCAAAACCGGACTCTGTCCACGAGGGGCGGCGTTTGGGCAAAAATTCATAACTCCTGTCCCCATGGACCTAGAAAGTTCAAACTTGGTAGCTGCTATGATGGGAAAATTCATGGTGGGTAGTAGATCCAGACTCCGTCTACAAGGGGCAGGGTTTGGGCAAAAATTTATAACTCTGTCCCCATGGACCTAGAAAGTCCAAACTTGGTAGCTGCTATGATGGGAAAACTTATGGTGGGTAGTAGAACCAGACTCCGTCTACAAGGGGCGGGGTTTGGGCAAAAATTCATAACTCTGTCCCCATGGACCTAGAAAGTTCAAACTTAGTAGTAGTACAGGCGCCATGATGAGAAAACATATGGTGTGTGTCAAAACCGTAGTTTGCCCTTGAGGGGCTGGGTTTGGGAAAAAATTCATAACTCTGTCCCCATGGACCTAGAAAGTTCAAACTTGGTAGCTGCTATGATGGGAAAACTTATGGCGGGTAGTAGATCCAGACTCCGCCCTCAAGGGGCGGGGTTTGGGCAAAAATTCATAACTCCTGTCCCCATGGACCTAGAAAGTTCAAACTTAGTAGCTGCTATGATGGGAAAACTTATGGTGGGTTGTAGAACCAGACTCCGTCTACAAGGGGCGGGGTTTGGGCAAAAATCCATAACTCTGTCCTCGTGGACCTAGAAAGTTGAATCTTATGAGGAGTACAGACGCCATGATGGAGAAACTTATGGTGGGTGGCAAAACCGGATTCCGCCCACGAGGGGCGGCGTTTGGGCAAAAATTCATAACTCCTGTCCCCATGGACCTAGAAAGTTCAAACTTGGTAGTAGTACAGGCGCCATGACGAGAAAACATATGGTGGGTTTCAAAACCGGACTCTGCCCACGAGGGGCGGGGTTTGGGCAAAAATTCATAACTCCTGTCCCCATGGACCTAGAAAGTTCAAACTTGGTAGCTGCTATGATGGGAAAACTTATGGTGGGTAGTAGAACCAGACTCCGTCTACAAGGGGCGGGGTTTGGGCAAAAATTCATAACTCTGTCCCCATGGACCTAGAAAGTTCAAACTTGGTAGCTGCTATGATGGGAAAACTTATGGTGGGTAGTAGAACCAGACTCCGTCTACAAGGGGCGGGGTTTGGGCAAAAATTCATAACTCTGTCCCCATGGACCTAGAAAGTTCAAACTTAGTAGTAGTACAGGCGCCATGACGAGAAAACATATGGTGTGTGTCAAAACCGTAGTTTGCCCACGAGGGGCTGGGTTTGGGAAAAAATTCATAACTCTGTCCCCGTGGACCTAGAAAGTTCAAACTTGGTAGCTGCTATGATGGGAAAACTTATGATAGATAGTAGAACCAGACTCCGCCCTCAAGGGGCGGGTTTTGGGCAAAAATTCATAACTCCTGTCCCCATGGACCTAGAAAGTTCAAACTTGGTAGCTGCTATGATGGGAAAACTTATGGTGGGTAGTAGAACCAGACTCCGTCTACAAGGGGCGGGGTTTGGGCAAAAATTCATAACTCTGTCCCCATGGACCTAGAAAGTTCAAACTTAGCAGGAGTACAGGCGCCATGATGAGAAAACATATGGTGTGTGTCAAAACCGTAGTTTGCCCACGAGGGGCTGGGTTTGGGAAAAAATTCATAACTCTGTCCCCGTGGACCTAGAAAGTTCAAACTTGGTAGCTGCTATGATGGGAAAACTTATGGTGGATAGTAGATCCAGACTCCGCCCTCAAGGGGCGGGTTTTGGGCAAAAATTCATAACTCCTGTCCCCATGGACCTAGAAAGTTCAAACTTGGTAGCTGCTATGATGGGAAAACTTATGGTGGGTAGTAGAACCAGACTCCGTCTACAAGGGGCGGGGTTTGGGCAAAAATTCATAACTCTGTCCCCATGGACCTGGAAAGTTCAAACTTAGCAGGAGTACAGGCGCCATGATGAGAAAACATATGGTGTGTGTCAAAACCGTAGTTTCCCACGAGGGGCTGGGTTTGGGAAAAAATTCATAACTCTGTCCCCGTGGACCTAGAAAGTTCAAACTTGGTAGCTGCTATGATGGGAAAACTTCATGGTGGGTAGTACATCCAGACTCCGTCTACAAGGGGCGGGGTTTGGGCAAAAATTCATAACTCTGTCCCCATGGACCTAGAAAGTTCAAACTTGGTAGGTGCTATGATGGGAAAACTTATGGTGGGTTGTAGAACCAGACTCCGTCTACAAGGGGCGGGGTTTGGGCAAAAATTCATAACTCTGTCCCCATGGACCTAGAAAGTTCAAACTTAGTAGGAGTACGGGCGCCATGATGGGAAATCCTATGGTGTGTGTCAAAACCGTAGTTTGCCCACGAGGGGCTGGGTTTGGGCAAAAATCCATAACTCTGTCCCCATGGACCTAGAAAGTTCAAACTTGGTAGCTGCTATGATGGGAAAACTTATGGTGGGTAGTAGATCCAGACTCCGCCCTCAAGGGGCGGGTTTTGGGCAAAAATTCATAACTCCTGTCCCCATGGACCTAGAAAGTTCAAACTTGGTAGCTGCTATGATGGGAAAACTTATGGTGGGTAGTAGAACCAGACTCCGTCTACAAGGGGCGGGGTTTGGGCAAAAATTCATAACTCTGTCCCCATGGACCTAGAAAGTTCAAACTTAGTAGGAGTACAGGCGCCATGATGAGAAAACATATGGTGTGTGTCAATACCGTAGTTTGCCCACGAGGGGCTGGGTTTGGGAAAAATTCATAACTCTGTCCCCGTGGACCTAGAAAGTTCAAACTTGGTAGCTGCTATGATGGGAAAATTCATGGTGGGTAGTACATCCAGACTCCGTCTACAAGGGGCGGGGTTTGGGCAAAAATTCATAACTCTGTCCCCATGGACCTAGAAAGTTCAAACTTGGTAGGTGCTATGATGGGAAAACTTATGGTGGGTAGTAGAACCAGACTTCGTCTACAAGGGGCGGGGTTTGGGCAAAAATTCATAACTCTGTCTCATGGACCTAGAAAGTTCAAACTTAGCAGGAGTACAGGTGCCATGAAGAGAAAACATATGGTGTGTGTCAAAACCGTAGTTTGCCCACGAGGGGCTGGGTTTGGGAAAAAATTCATAACTCTGTCTCCGTGGACCTAGAAAGTTCAAACTTGGTAGCTGCTATGATGGGAAAACTTATGGCGGGTAGTAGATCCAGACTCCGCCCTCAAGGGGCGGGGTTTGGGCAAAAATTCATAACTCCTGTCCCCATGGACCTAGAAAGTTCAAAACTTAGGGAGTACGGGGCGCCATGATGGAAAAAACTTATGGGTGTTCAAAACTGTAGTTTGCCCACAGGGGCGAGTTTTGGGCAAAAATTTATAACTCTGTCCACATGGACCTAGAAAGTTCCAAACTTAGTAGGAGTAACTGGCCGCCACGATGGCAAATCCTATGGTGTGTGTCAAACCGTAGTTGCCACGAGGGGCGGGGTTTGGGCAAAAATCATAACTCTGTCCCATGGACCTAGAAAGTTCAAACTTAGTAGTAGTACGGGCGCCATGATGGAAAACTTATGGTGGGTGCAAAACGACGTCAGTTTGCTCACGAGGGGCCTGGGTTTGGGAAAAATTCATAACCTGTCCCCGTGGGACCTAGAAAGTTCAAACTTAGTAGGAGTACGGGCGCATGATGGGAAAACTTATGGTGTGTGTCAGAACCAGTTCTCCGCCACAAGGGGCGGGTTGGGCAAAATCATAACTCTGTCCCCATGGACCTAGAAAGTTCAAACTAGTAAGTCTGCTCATGATGGGAAAACTTATGGTGGGTAGTAGAACCAGGACTCCGCCTCATAGGGGCGGGGTTTAGGCGAAAATTCATAACTCCTGTCCCCATGGACCTAGAAAGTCAAACTTGGTAGCTGCTATGATGGGAAAACTTATGGTGGGTAGTGAACCAGACTCCGTCTACAAGGGGCGGGGTTTGGGCAAAAATTCATAACTCTGTCCCCATGGACCTAGAAAGTTCAAACTTAGCAGGAGTACAGGCGCCATGATGAGAAAACATATGGTGTGTGTCAAAACCGTAGTTTTGCCCACGAGGGGGTGGGGTTTGGGAAAAATTCATAACTCTGTCCCCTGGGACCTAGAAAGTTCAAACTTTAGTAGCTGCCTTATGATGGGAAAACTTATGGCGGGTAGTAGATCCAGACTCCGCCCTCAAGGGGCGGGGTTTAGGCGAAATTCATAACTCCTGTCCCCATTAAACCAAGGAAAGTTCAAACTATGGTAGGAGTACGGGCCGCCATGATTGGGAAATCCATGGTGTGGTGGAAAACCGTAGTTTGCCGCACTGAGGGGCTGGCGTTTGGGCAAAAATCCATAAACTCCTGTCCCCATGGACCTAGAAAAGTTCAAACTTAGTAGGAGTACGGCGCCATGATGGGAAATCCTATGGTGTGTGTCAAAAACCTGTAACGTTTGCCCACGAGGGGCCTGGGTTTGGGCAAAAATCCCATAACTCCCTGTCCCATGACTAGAAGTTCAAACTTAGTAGGATACGGGCGCATGAGGAAATCCTATGGTGTGTGTCAAAACCGTAGTTTGCCCACGAGGGCTGGGTTTGGGCCAAAATCATAACTCCTGTCCCCATTAACCAAGAAAGTTCAAACTTAGTAGTAGTATGGGAAAATATGGTGGTAAAACCATAAGGGGCGGGTTGGGCAAAAATTCAAACTCTTCCCCAGAGGAAAGTTCAACTGGTAGGTATATGGGAAAATTATGGTGGGTAGAGAACTGACTCCGTCCTCAAGGGCGGGGTTTGGGCAACTACTCTTCCCATGGACCTAGAAAGTTCAAAGAGGAGCTTACAGACGC
>LS997567.1:9940103-9955225 GCA_000469685.2 Haemonchus contortus | reverse complement strand
CAGACTCCGTCTACAAGGGGCTGGGTTTGAGAAAAAATTCATAACTCTGTCCCCGTGGACCTAGAACGTTCAAACTTGGTAGCTGCTATGATGGGAAAACTTATGGTGGATAGTAGATCCAGACTCCGCCCTCGACGGGCGGGGTTTAGGCGAAAATTCATAACTCCTGTCCCCATGGACCTAGAAAGTTCAAACTTGGTAGCTGCTATGATGGGAAAACTTATGGTGGGTAGTAGAACCAGACTCCATCTACAAGGGGCGGGGTTTGGGCAAAAATTCATAACTCTGTCCCCATGGACCTAGAAAGTTCAAACTTGGTAGCTGCTATGATGGGAATACTTATGGTGGGTAGTAGAACCAGACTTCGTCTACAAGGGGCTGGGTTTGAGAAAAATTCATAACTCTGTCCCCGTGGACCTAGAAAGTTCAAACTTGGTAGCTGCTATGATGGGAAAACTTATGGTGGGTAGTAGAACCAGACTCCGTCTACAAGGAGGGGGTTTGGGCAAAAATTCATAACTCTGTCCCCAAGGACCTAGAAAGTTCAAACTTAATAGGAGTACGGGCGCTATGATGAGAAAACTTATGGTAGGTAGTAGAACCAGACTCCGTCCACAAGGGCGGGGTTTGGGCAAAAATCCATAACTCTGTCCTCGTGGACCTAGAAAGTTGAATCTTATGAGGAGTACAGACGCCATGATGGAGAAACTTATGGTGGGTAGTAGATCCAGACTCCGCCCTCAAGGGGCGGGTTTTGGGCAAAAATTCATAACTCCTGCCCGCATGGACCTAGAAAGTTCAAACTTAGTAGCTGCTATGATGGGAAAACTTATGGTGGGTTGTAGAACCAGACTCCGTCTACAAGGGGCTGGAATTGAGAAAAAATTCATAACTCTGTCCCCGTGGACCTAGAAAGTTCAAACTTGGTAGCTGCTATGATGGGAAAACTTATGGTAGGTAGTAGAACCAGACTCCGCCTACAAGGGGCGGGGTTTGGGCAAAAATTCATAACTCTGTCCCCATGGACCTAGAAAGTTCAAACTTGGTAGTAGTACAGGCGCCATGACGAGAAAACATATGGTGGGTTTCAAAACCGGACTCTGCTCTGTCCTCGTGGACCTAGAAAGTTGAATCTTATGAGAAGTACAGACGCCATGATGGGAAAACTTATGGTGGATAGTAGATCCAGACTCCGCCCTCAAGGGGCGGGGTTTAGGCGAAAATTCATAACTCTGTCCCCGTGGACCTAGAAAGTTCAAACTTGGTAGCTGCTATGATGGGAAAACTTATGGTGGGTAGTAGAACCAGACTCCGTCTACAAGGAGGGGGGTTTGGGCAAAAATTCATAACTCTGTCCCCAAGGACCTAGAAAGTTCAAACTTAATAGGAGTACGGGCCCTATGATGAGAAAACTTATGGTAGGTAGTAGAACCAGACTCCGTCCACAAGGGCGGGGTTTGGGCAAAGATCCATAACTCTGTCCTCGTGGACCTAGAAAGTTGAATCTTATGAGGAGTACAGACGCCATGATGGAGAAACTTATGGTGGGTAGTAGATCCAGACTCCGCCCTCAAGGGGCGGGTTTTGGGCAAAAATTCACAACTCCTGTTCGCATGGACCTAGAAAGTTCAAATTTAGTAGCTGCTATGATGGCAAAACTTATGGTGGGTAGAAGAACCAGACTCCGTCTACAAGGGGCTGGAATTGAGAAAAAATTCATAACTCTGTCCCCGTGGACCTAGAAAGTTCAAACTTGGTAGCTGCTATGATGGGAAAACTTATGGTAGGTAGTAGAACCAGACTCCGCCTACAAGGGGCGGGGTTTGGGCAAAAATTCATAACTCTGTCCCCATGGACCTAGAAAGTTCAAACTTGGTAGTAGTACAGGCGCCATGACGAGAAAACATATGGTGGGTTTCAAAACCGGACTCTGCTCTGTCCTCGTGGACCTAGAAAGTTGAATCTTATGAGAAGTACAGACGCCATGATGGGAAAACTTATGGTGGGTAGTAGATCCAGACTCCGCCCTCAAGGGGCGGGGTTTGGGCAAAAATTCATAACTCCTGTCCCCATGGACCTAGAAAGTTCAAACTTGGTAGCTGCTATGATGGGAAAACTTATGGTGGGTAGTAGAACCAGACTCCGTCTACAAGGGGCTGGGTTTGAGAAAAAATTCATAACTCTGTCCCCGTGGACCTAGAAAGTTCAAACTTGGTAGCTGCTATGATGGGAAAACTTATGGTGGATAGTAGATCCAGACTCCGCCCTCAAGGGGCGGGGTTTAGGCGAAAATTCATAACTCCTGTCCCCATGGACCTAGAAAGTTCAAACTTGGTAGCTGCTATGATGGGAAAACTTATGGTGGGTTGTAGAACCAGACTCCGTCTACAAGGGGCGGGGTTTGGGCAAAAATTCATAACTCTGTCCCCAAGGACCTAGAAAGTTCAAACTTAGTAGGAGTACGGGCGCTATGATGAGAAAACTTATGGTAGGTAGTAGAACCAGACTCCGTCTACAAGGGGCGGGGTTTGGGCAAAAATTCATAACTCTGTCCCCATGGACCTAGAAAGTTCAAACTTAGTAGTAGTACAGGCGCCATGACGAGAAAACATATGGTGTATGTCAAAACCGTAGTTTGCCCACGAGGGGCTGGGTTTGGGCAAAAATTCATAACTCTGTCCCCGTGGACCTAGAAAGTTCAAACTTGGTAGCTGCTATGATGGGAAAACTTATGGTGGGTAGTAGAACCAGACTCCGTCCACAAGGGGCGGGGTTTGGGCAAAAATCCATAACTCTGTCCTCGTGGACCTAGAAAGTTGAATCTTATGAGGAGTACAGGCGCCATGATGGAAAAACTTATGGTGGGTGGCAAATTCGGATTCCACCCACGAGGGGCGGGGTTCGGGCAAAAATTCATAACTCTGTCCCCATGGACCTAGAAAGTTCAAACTTAGTAGGAGTACGGGCGCCATGATGGGAAAACTTATGGTAGGTGGCAAAACCGGATTCCGCCCACGAGAGGCGGGGTTTGGGCAAGAATTCATAACTCCTGTCCCCATGGAACTAGAAAGTTCAAACTTAGTAGGAGTACGGGCGGTGTGGCAGGACTAGACTCCGCCCACAGGAGGCGAGGTTTGAGCGGAAACTCACAAATCCGATATAGGTCTATAATGAAAATCAACTCATGCGGCCCCGTCTCTCATGGCTAGAGCCCCTAGCGCGCGAGAGCGTGCGTAGCCGCCTGGTTATCAATATTATCACATATTTTCAATGATGCTTCCTTTTTTTACGGGTTCATAATAGATTGAGAATCCGAGATTATTAGCAAGTGCCGTATTGCATTGTGCATAAGGCAAGATAGCAATGAAGCACGTAGAATGCTTCTGGACAATTAGGAGCACCATTTCAAATCATGTCCATGTAATAGGAGCTGTTAGAATGGACGTTCACATCGTCGCTCAGTGTAATTACAGCTCTCGAGAGATTTAGCTATCATAATATCTATCACGGTCACTATGAGTCAGCTGTTGCTTTCTGCTGATACTACACTAATATTTTTCATAGTGCACAATACCATTTTTCTGGCTACGACAGAAATGACATCTTCCCGGATAATATTAGTAATAACCAGTGCGACTAGACCTCAAATTGACCTGTGTTCCTGTTGTAATATTATACTTACCCAATTCCAATTGAACCAACTGACTGTTGACAGACAGACTGTTGACAACTTTCGTCTATTTTCATATAAACATTCTTGGCGAAATTCGAATCAAGCGATATCATTTGCCAAGAAGGTATCGAGGCAAAGAAAAGCCGTGATCTTCCATTGACTCATAAGTAATTGACTAGCAATAAATAAACCAATTTTCATCTCCTCATAGTTCGGTACACTTGATCGGTCATATTCACCGCACTTGCTCTTCTTGTCGAATGAAGCATATCAGAGAGTCAAAGCTAGATCCAAAATAACAAAGGCGCAGGAATCTGATTGGTGAGTGGATCTTCCTCTATAAAGTCTCTTTTAATGGCAGTGTTCCTATCCTGCTGTCTGTGATTCCATCCTGCCTCCTCTACTCCTACAAATTTGATCTCTCCAAGTTCACAAAACAGGAGTTATGAATTTCTACTCAAACATTTACTTCGAGCGAAGGGGGCGGGGTCCGCCCTGCCACCCACAACAATTGTTCCCATCCTGTCACCTGTACTCGTATCTTACTCCTACCATGTTTGAACGCTCTAGTGCCAGATTGACTATTTTCGCGCAAACCACACCTCCTGTGGGCCGAGCCTGGTCCTGTCACCTGCCGTGAAAGTTTCCTTCCTGCAGGCACTATTCCTTCCGAATTTGGACCCCTTTTCCCACAGGAAGAGGAGGTATGAATTTCCACCCAAACCCCGCCCACAGGCCCACTGTGAGCGGAGTCTGGCCCTGCCACCTCCCAGAAGTCTTCCTATCCTGCCCCTTGTACTGATACCAGGTTTGAGGTCCCCATAGGGTCAAATTGACAATTTTAGCGCAAGACCTGCCCCCTGTAGGCGGAGTCCGGTCTCGCCACCTGCAGTGAGCGTTCATACCCTGCTGCCGGTCTTCCACCAAGTTTGAGCGCTCTAGGCCCAACAGGGGTCATGAACTTCCGGTCGGACACACACCACCACGCACACACACTTACACGCACACACTCACCACACATGTACTCATACACAAACACAGACACTAGCGCGTTATATATAGTGGGATCATGGCGGGTATGTCTGTATGCATGGGCACGTCAACAACCAGCTTAATGACGGTATTCTTGTCTCGATTGCCACTTCTTATCCGAACACAATAGATTGGGAATGATTACGCTTCGAAACCTGCAGAAACACGAGAAAAATGACTGACCAATTGAATATAGTCTCCCCGAGCAAATATTTTCCGAATCAATAGCAAATGGTATCCATTTAGGTTTCGAAGACCATATGAGCTTTTGAACGAGAAGAACTTCGAGCGAAAGAACAAATGCTGTACCCTACTTACACGCGCCACGTGCTTCGGCATAATTTTTTTCTAAGGAAAAGATGAGCAGCGTAAGAGGAACGTTCAGATCCCATAGTGCACGTATATTTCTCACTACAAGGGGCGAGGAAGTTGAGAAGGGTCACATCATTTCTCGTAACCATTTTCCTCTTTTATAATGATTTGGACTGCAATGTTTTACCGAGCAAAGAGTAAAAATTGATCATAAGATCTTTATGAAGCACATTTACGAGAAGGTGCTCTATGGTGTCAAAAATCATTGCAGGGATACGATTTGGAAACACTCGCGTGCTTGCTCACGAATGAAAAAATCCCAAGACTGGTGCTGAGAAGATATCTACAATTTCATCCTTGAATCCTATTGGATTGAGAATTTTCCTCCCGCAATTCGATGGGACCACCTGTATATTGCATAATGGAGCCTGCTCTCAAAACACACCGTTGTTTCTGCTTCTACGGAGTGCCGTCGCGTTGTCTATGAGTAGATGAAGCATCTTTGAGCTACAATTAGTACATAAGACGGTTATATCAGATGACTGTGCGTTCATTTGGTTGATGCGATGTAAAGTGAATAGTTCACATAAATTCACGTATCAATGTGAAATGCGGTTTCTGTGCAACATTTAGTTTGTTACCATATACATGGCGCACCTTGTATAAGCTCGTCAGTCCATAGAGTATTCCATTGATTTCACTACAGTTTGTGTGTGTGTGTCCTATGAAGCTTATAGCTTTTTCTGAGTTAACATCGCATCGCTGACTTAATGAGCCATTCGGCCTAGATATGTGATAAACAATTTGTTCACTGATTACTTGAACACTTTAATAACCTCCTGAGAAAGAGGGAAATTACGATAATTGCCACGAGCAGCTGTACACAAATCAGCTCAAGTTCAATTCCATCAGATCTTCTATTATGACGGACACAACAGCTGTGATGGAAATTGAACAGCAGGGTTGGCGTAGTGGCGTTTATTTGAAATCGTCAATCATTTGCTCTGTCTCAGCTCGACCCACTCATTTCAACTGCTTCTTCCTGAGCCAGAGTCTATTGAAAAATACAACGTTTAATTTTTCTGAACTATTCACTGATTGAATTCCGAATATCATTATAAGAAAAATCTCAGTTGTGTTAAAATGAATATGAGAACTTGGTCTTTCTAGCTTTTTGGAAGGCCGGATTCGTTAGTGCCGTATTGCATTGTGCATAAGGCAAGAAAGCAATGAACCACGTAGAATGCTTCTGGATGTTTAGGAACACCATTTCAAATCATGTCCATGTAATAGGAGCTGTTAGAATGGACGTTCACATCGTCGCTCAGTGTAATTACAGCTCTCGAGAGATGTAGCTATCATAATATCTATCACGGTCACTCCCTTTCTTCATCCCACAGCAGAGCAGGTTATGAGTCAGCTGTTGTTTTCTGCTTATACTACACTAATATGTTTCTTAGTGCACAATACCATTTTTCTGGCTAAGACAGAAATGACATCTTCCCGGATAATATTAGTAATAACCAGTGCGACTAGACCTCAAATTGACCTGTGTTCCTGCTGTAATATTATACTTACCCAATTCCAATTGAACCAACTGACTGTTGACAGACAGACTGTTGACAACTTTCGTCTATTTTCATATAAACATTCTTGGCGAAATTCGAATCAAGCGATATTGTGGAACAATTGAAAACACATGTGCCTAAGTTCTTCTTCAATCGCTAGTCCGCTAGTCCAGCTGGCGGTCCTGTCGTTATTCCTTTCAATCACAATGAATGAGGGAGAAGGGAGAGGGGGGAGGGGGAGGGGTTGTTTTAGTATGGCACAGGTGCCTTGAGACTTTCATTGTTAATGCATCACCGACACACCGCCCCACTACTAGTCCTGGAGTTTGATAATAAGCGCTAAGGATGCTGACTTCAATTTCAAAAAAAACGCGCATCTCTGCATACTTCTTTCCTGTCACCTGTGCAGTTTAGCCCTCACACTGATATTTAGGGCGACGCAGTTTTAACCTGTAACGGCACATGGACCGTGAGACTCCTTGAAGCGTCAAAAATTACTAGCAGACTTGCTAGTCACATAGAGACCTTCCAGACCGCTGTTTCACTTTTTGTTCCACAATTACAGGCGCACTTGATGCCAATCAGCTGTTTCACCTCATTGTTGATCGCTTAGTTGGTGAAACGATCGCCTTTCAGTCTCATTTTCTCATCATTGTAGATTGCTTTTCGACAATTTTTACTGAGGGCTGCCCCAAGGACTTTGATCTGGTTTTGTCTATAGAGAGTTAAACAACGAATCTGAAATGGTTTTTTTTCCTAATGTAATGTTGAATGAGCCTTGACTTGTTTTTGCCCAGTGTGGAAGAAGCTGCATATCTGATAAGAGGATTTTAATAAAATTCTTCAACAACTACTTATCGAATTCAGTGTTGATTACTTCATTCGACTGGAATGAGCCTCATACGAGTAGTAAAAGAAGTACAACTGTGAATAACCAGAAAGATAGTCACTTCCATAAGTTATTAGAAAGAACAGTCTTTGACTTCACTTCGTTTCTGCTTTCCAACTTTTCAAATATGAGCTTTGTTGTTGGTAGAGCGTTTTCAGCTAAAATGTTGTCAGATCTTGCGAAGTCATAAGACCTCAAAAAACTCTCGCGCGCTTACCTAACAGCATGGAATCTTTTGAATCAGGCTCTATATGTTGGAAATGGACATAGTTTTCCATTTCCAATTTCATCGTTCCTCGGGTTTCTTCCCTTAGCTGCCTCTTCTCAAAACTAGGGACTGCTACAAATCGTATTATTGAGTACGTATTGGCGATAGTCCTCATTTTCTACGATTCAGCAATTTTCGATAGTTCCCGCTTTTCTCACGAGTGAATTTTGAGTTTCGGTTTTTGGTTACTATTTTTCTCATTTGTGTACTGCTTGCACAGATTAATACCGCAACGATATCGATATACAAGACTTAACGGCATTGAAGTTTCTGCGTGATATTGGTTCATATCGATCAACACGGCAACGTCTCTGAATGGACTGACAATGTCTAGCGATTCACATCAACGACAGCAACAACGTAGCTATGACCCATTCGTGTATTCGAAATCCAATGCACCTCTGTCAGAGTTCGCTTACGTTTTGGGTGAGGATGTAGCGGTGAAGGATAAATTCAAGGACTTCGCTGACAAGACCACAGCTCACGGGGCCAAACGTATACTGATCGCTCACAATGGCCTCAGCAGAATGTTCTGGATGAGTCTTATTGCATTCTTCCTCACTTTATTCGTCTATCAAGCAGGTACATTAGTCGTCAAATATAAAAAACACGACAAAATCACGAGTATCTCAGTGAGTAAAGTGCTTACCTCTTGTGTTCAATGAAAGAGTGCCCACGAAAAAAGCTTCCTCTTTCAGCTGAAATTCGATCAGGTCGACTTTCCAGCAATCACATTCTGTAATCTCAATCCATATAAGAAGAGCCTTGTGGGAATGGTACCATCCATACGTGATACGGTAAGTACGGAACCTTATCCTCCCGTTCCATATTCTCGCCTCTTTGGTTCAGAAACTGGAGTTAGTTCTATAGAGCTCAGCTCTCAGCTTGAATTATGACTTTCCAAATTTATAAAAGGCGTTTTTCGAATGTAGGGGATCACCGACTTTCGAAGTTTCGAGCCGTTTCAAGAGGTGTTTCCTCGAACGAACCGAAAAAGCTGCTTCCTATTCTTGACAGGGTGACAACTGGTAAAGCAAACGCTAGAATCGTCAGTGACTTTAGGCCGAGGTCATCTTTTCATTCGACAACTTATAAGTTATGTGTTTATACACTCGCAAGTTCATCAACAAAAAACTGACAAGCAGTCGAACATCTTAGATTGTCGGAAAAATCTTTCTAGGTTTCCGTTTTCGTGCTGTGAAATCTTTGGGATTGCTTTAAAGGCACAGTTTACGATAATACAATGGGCGGGAACGTCAATGGCCTTCCCGCCTCTCGATCGATTTCACGTCAGACGGTCAGACGAGTGTCGAGACAATACAGATTGCAACTATTCGTTCTAGGACCCACACACATTCAGCTGATAACCGAGTGATGAGGCAACGTTTTTCTCCCATTCTTTTTTCCTCTGTTTTTTTTTTGCCGCCATCCCTTATTTAACTTCCTACTTCTTGAGGCTGAAAAAGGTGAGCAACCTTTGCTGTTACTAGGGTTTTTTCTTTACTTATGCTTATAAGTGAATGAATTTTTGCTTACCATGGTATGTTATTCGCACCAGGACCCACACGTGCGCAGTGAGACACGTTGTATGGCTCGTTCGAACGCCGCACTTTCCTTCATTTTTCTGGTCTCATTCTCTTCTTCATTCTTTTTCTGGTCCAGCCCCCTGTTTCACGGTTTTTCGAAGCCTTTTTCACTTTGGAAACACCGATTCACGCGGTTTCTCCACCTTCATCGCACTATTATCGATCTTATCGTCCATTTTTCATCATAATATGGATTACCCAAGATTATCGTGAACTGTGTCTTTGAAGTGTTCAATGCGGAACACGTGTAAGTGCAATTGGATGCGCTCCTCGCACAATATCTGCCGTGGCATTTCGCAACGGTTATGGCTGGAGAAATCTCTCTACTCGAAGCTGGTTAAACTGTCCCTGCATTATAAGTTCAGAAAAACTTCAATCCGAATTGTGCGACAGGGGAACTATTTGATGCGATGAGACCATCCATTTTCCATCCAGCACAACAAGAAATTGATAGCACAAGCTCAAAAATGACCACTTCGACTAGACCGAAAAAACACTATATGGGAGACCAGTTGAATTGATTACCAACCACCTTCTAAAACTGGTTGAAGAGGATTCCTGGTCTAGCGCTCTCCAGCTGAATTAGAGGCTCAATAACCATTACGACACAGCTGCTGTCCATTTGCATCGCCTCGAAAAGACATGTAGATATTGTTAAGTTGTGAGCTGTGTGGTCGCCACCTCCAAATAAAGAGAGGTTCATGCCTGAACGTGTTGACTTTCCGACGCACTTTCGCATGGCTAGACTTAATCACCTTCGACGAGAAGTGTGATTTCTTCGTAAATCAGACGAGGGATCGCCAGTGGCTAGGATGCGTAGAGCTTGGAATTCCGACATGCAAACCAGAAGTCCTACCTCAGAAGGCAATGCTAAGCGTTTTCGTATCACTAGGACTGACTGCCACTAAACTCCACTGCCGGCATCGCACCTGTTCTGTGCGTTGCTGCAGCTCTACGAGAAAAACAGCGGAACGCTTACTTTCTCGAACAGTGCTCGCCCCCACATTGCGAATAAGACCCAGAAAAAACCTCTAAACTTAGGCTTGCCCTCCCCCCTCTGACCCAGCCACCGTATTCATCGAACCTGGCGTCAACGAATTGTCTCCTGTTCGTGTCGCTATCAAATCATCTTCAAAATTAGGAGATCGACGAATTTAACCAACTCGACACGTACGTTGGCGAGTTTTTCTTCTCGAAACCCCAGGAATTCTAAGCAAGCGGGATCTACGAGTTGTCTGACGGATGGCCATACCTTGTCGATAATGACGGTGCATATATTTGTTATTCAGTAGTTGTTGTGAAGGAAAAAAAATCGAAAAAAATTGCAAGATGTGGGAAGACTTTTTTGACAACGTGATATAATACCTCGCCAGAAGGCAGCCACAACTACCTATGATACTACGATATACTCCCCTTTTTTTTATTACTTACGATCCTTGGCTTTCGGCATTAAGCCCACTTATACAGATGTACATAGGCAGTAAATGCTGTTCATCGTAAGAGTAACCCTAGAATGTTCCGTTCATCCTCAAACGCTGCTCACCGGATCTCGTCTCCCGAAGCGGTTTGCTACGGTTGTGGGTGTATTTCACGATAATATTTAAGTACTTTCTACAGGTCAGAGAGCGAAATTGTTAGTGCAGTATAGTGCACCGATTGCGAAGAAGACAAAAAATTTGCAGAATTCACAAAACATAAGGGTTTCTCGAAGTAGTGGAAATAGGAGATCGTTGCGAAAATATTACAAGTTCGTTTATAGTGGATGTGCCAGCGAGATTTTAACCGTGTGCAACTGCACAAAGAGCTGCTTACAGTAGGGAAAAAATGCCGTGAACAACACTTCACTGTCATCATGTGTCAGGGCTGTGTGCATTTGAAATTTCGTAATTTTGTTTCTGCGACCTTTATTTCGCTATTTTCTCGGTGATAGACATCGAGGAAGCGGATCTTGAGCGCTTCATCTGGGTCGTTTCTCGAGAGGAACGACGTGACATACTTAGTAGTTCTTTCACAGGAACTCCAAAGACACATTGACAGCTAAGAAATCGGACTCGCTTCTATCTTAATCCCGGTGAGACAAAATTGCGACTTACAAGTTTCCTCTTGGAACCTTTCTCTGCTTCCAGCTTCCTGGTTCTTTCATATTGAGGTGTCCGGAAAGTTTTCAGAGAGAATTCAGTCGGTTTTTTCAATATCAAATAATTGCAGCAATAAACGTTGATGAGTGATGAAGAAAGTGACTCTTTCTAGCCACAATGTCTCTCCATCAAACGCGCTGGATTTTGATGTCATTTCAATAATATGAAGAGTGGTCTGACGCTATTCGTTCATCTACCGTCAGCTTGACTTCGCAGCAACTGGCGATTTTTTCCCTTCAAAGCAGGCCTGTGGGCTTCTGCAAGTATGGCATTCATGTGGGGAGTGGGGTAGTCAGGTTATACAAAGTCTTTCCAGCTGACGCTCTCGCGTGGGGTGATCCAGCTTTATCCAATGCAATCAAAAATTCCTTCGTTATCGATGTGAAATGGGGCTCGATACACCACCTCTCTCAGTCGGTAACAGAATACTCTTGCGTTACCTTCAGTGCACTCTGGTAAGATCACATAGTAAAACACCGGAGAGCAGAGGAATAACGAGCTCATGTCTTTCTTGGCATGCGCTTCATAACGGGCTGTGACATTACGTAAACACGTAGGCATTGCTATTTACTAAGTGGACTTTCATATGTCATCTATTTTTCATCCTGAGCAATGATGGAAATGGTTGATGTCGTCGTTCGCTTGCAGTCGAGGAGCTGCTGACAAACACTAACTCCCACTCGACAGTCCTGCATAGTCAAGGATGTGCGATATTTGCAAAGAGCCCTGCTTTAAAAGTGACTTTTGCTGCGTAGGATGTCGTGCATAATGGACTGGGGAGGGGGGGGGGGCAAAGATCGCGTTTTCCAAATCCTGCCATTTTGAACAGGATTGCTCTGACGAAGAGCCAGAACAATGTTTGTATTTGAGGACGCTGGACGTTCGCTTCGACGGACGTCGTCGAGCAAATCTCTTCTCACAGAAGGCACTTTTAGTAGGAGGCACACTGCTAATTAGTCATCCATTCGTGAGTATCGAAGCGACCATTTCTGCAGTGGAGGAGCAAAGGCTCCGGTAGTCGCCGCGATGACAGTCGTCTTCGGTCTACGATTACTTACTTCGAATGACCACCCCAAACACCAATCATTACAGCATTGATCTGTCAATAGTGCCCTTTTTCCTGCCACCAGATCTATAGCCCTTCTTTAAAGCGTTCGCGAGCAACGTGCTTTCAAAGTTGATTCGCAAAATTTTCTCAAAACCTTCCGAACACCCTAGTAGTTTCATTCCGAAGAATGACTCCCTTTCTCTCTACACTCCTAGAAAAACCCAGTAAACCAGCAAGTCCAAATTGATCTTCTGAAACTGGTGCCGCCCTTGCCGGAACGAAAGTGATTTTAATAACTCAGATGGACGTCTACGATAATGCGAAATCGCACACCAAAGCAGGTCAACCAAGAAAACAGAAGATGCGGCGGAGAGAACATTCAGACGAAGCAGCCAAGCGGGTTAGACAGTGCGAACTACAGATTAGCCTTAGTCTGCTATTACTTCACAGATATTACAAAGTTCGCCAGAATATTTAGGTGATTCTTCTGTTCGCAAAAGAAATCGCACAAGGGCAAGAAGAACTGCAAAAGCAGCAAATGGCCAGAGAAGGAATAAAACGACGGGTGGAAAGAGATGTGAGTCCGTTATTCACTACCACTACGTACTGAACACTGGTAATCTGCTTACTAATGGGTCTATTGCTGAAAATGCCATTGCTTTAGCTTATGTATTTCAGCTTCGAAACACGTCATTAACATGCAATTCTTCATTTTTACTGTCATGGGCTAGTTTCTAGATTTGTGCCGAGTCACCACGAGAAACTTCAGTGCCTCGAGAGCACATGAAAGCGTCTGCATATTAGCAAGGCAATGAAGGACATGGAAAATTTCAAAAGATGCCCGCCCCAGTTCTAATCTCAGAGTCGGTATTTTGGACGAAGTATGCCTCTTGAACTTGCTTAGCCCTTTTGACACCAAACTAGACATTTGGAACTATCATGGACTAAGCTCCTGTTAAAGGTAGCGTTCAGGGTAAATCAAGGTACCTAGATTAGATTGACGAGATTATGACGACGGAAGTGGCATGGAAGAGGGCTTGGACAAGGTTTGGTCATGAGCGCTTGCTAAATGGCTGCTGCAATATAGACGAAAAATGACACTCGCCTCCCGCGGTCTTCATGGGTTGGGGCTGGGTACAATCAAAATTTTATGCTGCTGCAACTTTCACATTATTTATTGTCATTACTCCCTATTGTTTTCATACTGTTTTCTGTTAATGTTATCGTTGATTTGTTGCTGTTTTTTGTTATCGGTTGTCAAAACATTCTATTGTCGTCCACCATAGTGAACGACCATCAGAACACAGTCATATTTGGCCATGCACGTCAGCCAGTCCCTAGTTGAGCCACACCTAGGTCCAGATTCATCATGGGGTAGGGGGGAGGGGGGAAGGAAACATACAAGGAAACTCTTTCAGCGCGTGGGACGCTTTTTGAAAATGGTCTTTGCATGGTGTAGGGGCATGAGCACCGAGTATAGAGCTATGATTCATTTCCGCTAAATGACCCTCTGAATGCCAAAAAAAGAGTGAAAATGATTTTGTCAGAATTTGCTGTTTTAATCCACTAAGCGTCGTTTGTTTTATTCATGGCGTCGACTGTCCGCACAGTAGAAAGCGCCGGCGGACTGTGCATTGCAAATAACGTAAACTGTAGCCAAAAAAGTGAGCTACATGTTGAAACATGCTGAAAAGTGCGGGGAAGTTTCATATGTGCTCTCCACGGTGGAGCTGCTGGCAGCGGCGGATGGTGTGGTGGATAGCGACGTGGACTTCAAATGGGACGACTAGGCTGGGTTGATTGTTCGGATGCTCGGGGCTTTGCCGTTTTTGCATTTTATGCTGCCACCTCCAGATTGGCTCCATATTCCACCAGGGTCAAAGCAAGTGCCTCACTGGTCATGGTTGTGACCAGGACCACTCATAACCTCTACAGGTCGTTAGACTTTGATGTGTGGAGCACTAACAATGGAGAAACTTCTAGGCTTCACACTCCCAGAAGCTCCCCTTCCCCTCCCCACTCAACTTCCTCACGTAGTGTTTCCATCAGTTCGGCAGTTTTTGCATCCTTCACATCGAGAGTTCATCCAGTTGGTAAAATGTTGGTATATCATTATGGTAGTCAAAAAACTATATCATACCATCTTGTCTTCTAGTGTTGTATGGACATTACATACTCCATGCAACTCCTCGAATGATTTGGACAGTGATGGTTTGATTAATGTTTTATTTCGACCGAATTCCTTCAAAACTGATGAAAGGCGCATCTAATTCCGATGACTTCGCCGTTTCTTACACTAGCGTCGATTTCGCGCCGTTGAAGGGTATTTGTCCACTGTTCTGGATGGTCATCTCAATTTTCTTCTCTCCTCCCGATCAGTATCTTGTGCAGTCACCTCGACTTCAGGAATGTCCTTTTTGATCGTGTCCTGCCAGCCCTTCATAGCAGGAGGCAAAGTTAGGGGATCAGGTATCGCCCAAACCCTTCATATAGTCATTAGCCTAGTAGTCTGGCACTTGATTGATTTCCTTCAGGGGTGACAGCATTCTATATCAAGCCCAATGCTAATGGATCCTTCAGCAAGAAGGCGCGTTGAAAGAGAATCTGA